>AJFK01000913.1:0-141851 GCA_000467715.1 Hysterium pulicare CBS 123377
GTGTATCCGGAGTGTCCTCAACTTAATCTTGCAACACTTGCAACACTTGCAACAGTTGAGTATTAGGAGGCGGTATAGATAATAATCGGAATGCCATACAAGTACCCTTTGATATCATCGGATAAATCTGATACAATCTCACTATTTCGAAGAATTGGCAGATAAGTTATCATTACTTCATTAACCGTCCAAAACAAGCGCTTTCAAAAGACAAGTTTTCGTGAGACATCTACAGTTTAAGCTTTCGGTCTTTGACCATATGAGACATGGCTGAGCTTAAGTTAGCCGTAATGCGCCGCAAGGGGTCGAAGGGATAGCACTCACAAGTCTAATATTGCATGTATGGCCTTGCTCTTTAGCTCAGTTCTTACTTTTGCACAAAGCACTTCTACCTCCTCGGGTTTCCACCCGAGCATATTAACCATGATTCGATAGGAGAATCCTTCTAGCCCATCAAGAATTTGGACGAGGTTGAAGAGACCGACTTCTTTCTTTGAGCGCATTAGTATACTGACGAATTGAAGGCAAGATACGGACTGGAGAGTTGCATACCTGTTGCTTGTCTTTGGCCCAGGGACCGATGGGTAGCTTGAATTTCTGGTGAACAACGTTTTCAAAACCTGCATCCTTCATCCAACCCTCGAGATAAGGGCCAGGGTTTGGTTCGCGTCCGGAACTTTGAGATGTA
Source organism: Hysterium pulicare CBS 123377 (assembly GCA_000467715.1). Taxonomy (NCBI): domain Eukaryota; kingdom Fungi; phylum Ascomycota; class Dothideomycetes; order Hysteriales; family Hysteriaceae; genus Hysterium; species Hysterium pulicare. The sequence goes on from AJFK01000913.1 coordinate 689, forward strand.
TCCAGGAGCGTAGTCAGCCACTTCAACGTACTGCTAGACTCGAGTAGCGTGCCATCGTCAGAATAATACAGCAGATTGAAATCTTGGAATTCCGCAAAGCCGCCAGGCTTGGTATTATTGTAAGCAGATTTGACGAGTCCTGGCCAATTTTTGATCGACGAGCAAAGATATCGGCAGAAGACCAAGTCAAAAGGCGCGCTGTGATTCCAGGGGCTTTCGATGTCATCGACCTCGAATTTCACATTTGGCGGTACCCACGAGGGTTGCACTGGGCTTAGATCGTTGCCGAGGATCTCTGCTTGAGGGTAGGTTTCAGCCATCTCGATGGCCCAGATGCCAGTACCCGTTCCGGCGTCGAGGACTCTACCAAAGCCTTCCGGGAGCGGTGCAAGGAAAAGCCTATCGCTCATTGCTTTTTTAAACATGTAGTGCGCGATGTCGAGTCTTTCCAATTCTGCTTCGTCATTTGGCATAAGGTAAGCTCCGTCTCTGAATGCATGATAGCGTCGGCCATTCTCGGTGGGATAATTCGTCACGCTGGGAGAAAGGGATGTCGTGAAGGAGTTTCTGGAAGCTGTGTTAGAAAGACGTCTTCCTGATTGGGGAGACCTCTGTAAGATGCGTACAATTCATCGGAGAAGTCGCCGATTGACGAATCGTTATCGCCGGGGATGTGCTGTGGACAACAACAGTTAGACCGGTGAAAAATAGGCAGAGAAGGTGGAGCCGCCGACAATTCACAGGCAGCCAGAACGATAAACCCAGGTATCTGGTTGAAAGGGCGAGAAAACGCAAACGTTCACATACTTCGGGATCGATTTCAATCTCGGAGGCCTCAACATTAGAAGGCTGAGCCGCGGGCGGGGACGACATCGTTAACACTTAGCTGAACAACACCAATACAGAACAAGAAATACGATCGATGTCCCACAACGTCGATATCGTGGTAGCTAGAGGATCCGATGCGACGGATTTCGAGGTTGGCAGGCAGCACGATGCCGAGGACGCATATTCATACCTCCTTGACAGAGTTTCTTTGTCTGGCCATGCCGCGGCGGCGAGGGAAGCGAATCGATGCCGGGGTATCTGCAAGAGGAATAATCTGCTACCTAGCTACCATGACCTCCATGCACTCCATGCACTCTATTTCGGCTGCCTTGTTCCCCTTCCCCGCGCCAGCGGCACAGCACGCATCTTGCCGAGTCTCGGCGCCGATTTCTCCCACCGCGCAAGTCCTACACCGACCGACGAGTAAGAGCGGTAAGGCCAAATTGCGGAACGGAACCCTACCCATACAGGACCGCTACTGTGGCTCTTCGAACGCCTAAGATATAGCCGCAGGGAATGCAAGTGCCGTATGCAAGCCTCGCTGCGAAAAGAACGTCCCACATTCAAGCGAGCTTGCAACAAAAGATGCCATCTTATCATCCGTATTTCTTCGTTATGCCCGGAAACCCCCACTTATAGAGATCGACAGGATATGTGCTGCAAAGGGAAAACAGTTTACAATTAAGTACAGAAGCCGACTACATCTTCTCTGAGCTATGCAAGCACGCAAGCGATGGATATTGGCCTCGTACGTACGATTCTCAGCTGTGCCTCATCTTGTTCACCGACCGCCGCCACCATCTACCTAAATCACTCCCCTCCTGTTATTCGACCGCTTCGCAAGCTGCGGACATCAAGATATGCAACAATGTTACGATAATGAGCCCCCACCTTGTTCTAACGTCTTAGACAACGTATTCGTGTGGGTCTGGTCGCGTGGTCTCACGGGCCAGATCCTATTTCACGCATATCCGCATCTTCCCTAGACCGTGGTTCATGGAACGGGTTAAGGAACTAACTTCTATTTCAACCATACCGCCGAAAGGATTCTGTGTAGGTTACACGTATACTGGGCTGCTAATTTAAACAATCCTAGAAAATTGTAGCCAAATCTCGAAGGTCTACTTCCGGCACTGATTTCGGGTTCTAGGTAGGTGAAAGTGAGTATTTGAATATGATGTAGCATTGACTTTGTGCAGGAATCAAGTTGTGCGAAAGGATTCAGAGCCAACTTTGAAACCCACCCAGCTAAGTATGCTCCAAACTCGCAAAATACTACCACAACTTGCTCTTAACCGTGTCCTCCGTATTTCCTGGCTATCCACGTTCCGTCTGCAGAAAGTTATCCCCAAGCAAGCCACAGCATGGGTGCATGCAGGGCAGGACAAATACGTTTGCCTCCTTCTTAAACCGGATCAGGTGAATCTGACATCAACTTCCCCCGAAATCCATCTTCCACGTTCCCGGAATATTTCCACCGGACGGCGGATGGCGGACGGCAGACGGCTCGTGTTAGACCAGGTTGACATGCAAGCTTTTACCTTTCTGGAGTACTCCATAGGCAATCCCCAACGTGGTCCTAGAACCCGCACAAAAGCTTCTTTCCCGCTTACTTTGTACTTAATATAGAAATATGATGGAAGGCAATATGTGTAGTTTGAAACTATGCGGCCCTTCATACTTTGATCACCTAACTTCTTGTTTGGGATGATCAATTATTTGCTTTTCACACACGCTTTTAACGTAGCCTTGGTGGTATCGGATGGGTGATTTTGCTTCGGGCGAGCTTACGATCCAAGTTGAATTATCATAGGCATTTCAGACCGTAATTATGCTTGAGATGTGCTGAATCATTTTCCAGCGACCTTGGGATGTATCGGCTGCCTCAATTCTTCATAAATTATACGTAGCCGGACTGTGATTGGTTGAAATGTCGGATAAACCACGGCCGGGCTAGCTCTCCACCAACCCCATTTTTCCTCTTCGCCAATTTCTTCAACGAGAGCTTCAAACACCGAACACGAACATTGTATCCTGATAGAAACCCCACAGATACTTGCGCCATATGCAAGGCGCCTTGAGTACTGTTTGGTCTGCTGAAATTAGCAACGTCTTGATTACAACGTGTTTCTCTTCCCTCAGCAACAATATTGTACAGTTCATGTAGAATTGGCGCTTTCGAAGACTCGGGGATCTTTTACTCTCCACGGTCACGAGTTCAAATTGTCTGCCTAGATCGACCCCAAACGACCTGCCAAGGTCAATCCCACTCGTGTTGCAGTGTCTTAGCTAACGCTTTGAGGGCTTTGCGTCAAACAGTGGGAGACATGTCCGTTTGAAGTGCTTGTACTTCTTCCGCGTTATATACCAATATGCTATATTATTGCTATGCTGCGTGATCCCTCATACACATAATATCGTGATGCTGGGCCTTCTCGTAACTACAGCTCCTTCTTCCTTCCAGCCTCGCCCTTCGCTCTATGAGCCGCAAACGCTTGTGGCTTCTCTCGCATCTGCTCCGGAGACTTCTTCGTCACAAGCACATATACAGCCGTGATCGCTTCACTAAGCAGTGTAACCATACTCGCGCATGCAATACCCCATACGTTGATGCTGACGCTGCCTCGCGGGGCTCGTGGAAAAGAAAGCAGCCACTCGACGTATCCAGGCATCCATCCTTGGGGTATCCAGAACATTGGTTGCTTGGAACACCAGAACTGTAGAACGAACCGGAGGCCGTTGGTGGAGACCCAGCGGATGGTGGTGATGGTTGTGTTGAAGGAGGTTTGGGAGGCACGGAGGGAGGCATCTGTAGATTACCACAACTTCAGCATAAGCCTCTAGCACATAATTTAGTACCTGAAGAAGCAGTATATCACATACCGGTCTTCTCATAGTCTGCAAGCACCTTGTCATGTTGCCGCCTAATCTTCGCCCATTTCGAAAAATTGTCTTGCGCTGAGATGGCGTTGAGTTCGCGCTTTATACGCACTACTTCTCGCTTCAGTCGAGTTTGTTCGTTTGCGGCTTTTGAGGTAGGCGTGGGGAGTTTATTGTATAGGATCCATAGCTGTCTAACAGTTAGTGCCTTCTGATGCGGTGGAAGGATGCTGTTCATACCAGTTGGTTTATCGTATTTGCGCCGACCGTGTTGACAACGTGGATGAACAACTGTAGTGCAAAGACTACGAAGAGAAGAGAGGGCATGGTGGTTGTAAAGTGATCATCGAAGCATACTGCGATAATTCTACAGTGTTTGTGCCCACGTCATTTGTGATCGGAGTTAGGTGCCTGCTCCGAAAAGGAAACATGCTCCGAAACAATCATGTCTTACTTCTCTCAGCATTCCAGCTTTTCTTCCACCACTGTCTTTCATTGTCTTCTCCGGACCTAACAGATTCACTCCTAAATTAGATACTCTATGGCATACCAGCCAATTGAGTGTGCAGTGAAGGCATTGATTCAATTCCCACCTTCACAGGGGGCCAGCTAGCTATGCCGGCACCATCCACAGATGCCTCAAAACTCGCCTATGATACTCTAAATGCTTTCTTCCAAGCACATGCGGATGAAGTTGTCGAAATAGAAATACTGCCGCCAGCTTTAGCACCTACAGAATCTCTTGTCCTGCAAGATGGTCTTTGTATCGGGATTCCTAAAAAGGTCCTCGTCCAAGCGTATCTTCATGCGCGTACACTATTCTTTGGCAAATTGAATGATCCCAGTCACTCAGCTGTGAGTTATCAATCTCATTGATTGAGTATCGATTTTATCTCATGGTCTCTACAGATAGCTTTAGAAGCCACAAGAATCATCCTTCTATTTGACCCAGAACATCTTACAGCAGCTAATTTCCGGAAGAGACAATCGCTTCAAATTTTTCAAAGCTCTGAAATTGAATTGGAGATATTTTTTGTCCGCGAAGTCAATTTTCTGAACAGCGTCTTGACATCACCTCTGCACCGGCAGTCAAAATCACCGACACTGTGGCAACATCGATATTGGCTCCTCACCACTTTCCGTTTGACGACTCGAGTAGGGTTCCAAGTCTCTCATCAATTCGTTGATCAAGAAATTGAAGCTGTGTTTAAGTCAGCTGAACAGCATCCTAAGAATTACTACGCATGGCAGTATGCACGGCGGTTGGTCCCGAAAGTCACACATCAAGCGCGACTTAATAAATCTCCTAGTGCAGTCGATGGAATCTTATGTCAACTCGCCTTGCGAGTGAAGAAGTGGTGCTTTAGCCATCCGAGTGATATATCCGGCTGGTCTTTCCTTCTCTTCCTGCTCCAGAATGGGACATCGGACGCAACAAACAAGGCCATAATCGAAGACGTTGTTCAATTTGCAGTCAAGCTGTGGTCGGAGCCTGAGTCAATCTGGATATTCATACGCACAGCTCTAGCCGATACCCTAGTACACGATGGCCGAGACACACTAATCCAGCAGCTCTCTGAATTTGAAGCACGCAACCACGGACAGCAGGCGCAGGACAACCCTCCTTATCAACAAGCAGTAGATTGGATTGCGATGTACAAAAAACCTCTACCCTGACCAACGAACGCCTCACATATATGATCGCCGACCAAGATGCAGGAGTACCTTTACGATTACTCAAAAACCGGAGTGATGCTAAACCTCTGAATACGTTTTCTCTCGGCAATATGCCCACGCTCGTTTCACGAGCCTGTACGGCCAACCTACGAAGTATTTCAGGATATAGCCAACCACGGCGAGCCAAATGCTTTCTTCTGCGGGCTCGGAGTCACTCTTGCTTGGCCTGCTGATACTGCCATAGGTTCTCGTATCTGGCGATTCAAAAACCAACTCCATTCTTGGAGGGAGAGTTGGTTGAGAGGGCGTTCCCTCTATCACCGTATCCCATCTCGGTGGTGGAGTATACGGAGGCAGTAAAAATGGACTGGGCATCCGCATCTCAATGCTTTTGGTGACATGTTGAAATTGTGGGTCCAATGTATATCCCGTCACCTGTTTACTTCTCGCCGCCAACTTGATGATCGATTTTCCATCAAGACGGTATTCCTCATTCGCAGGCGTATCCGGATTTACGTACGATCGTAAGTGAGACCACTGTATTTTGTATACATCTCGCACATTGACATATGACTCCCAGCGCAGGACAGCTTCGCCGTTGAGCTTCAGTGTTGGGAAACGATCTTTCGACTTCTTCGTGGTCGCATCGGGATGTGGTGGTGTTGGGAATATAGGCAGAAACCAAGCGCGCCGCCCTTGGTGAAACTCGGTGGATCTTCCATATATCTCATTCAACTTCTTTCCGCCAAAGGATGTGATCTATAGCGATATGTGTCAGTCATTGACATCTTCGTTGCCCAAAAGATGGACGTTGTACTCACGATATGGAAATGGACAACATCTTCTTCGTCTGCTGGCCTGGAGCAAACAATAACCGGATGATTGAACATCCCCTCATCGATGGCGCCTTTACCATACGCACGCCGTACAGACCCGGCTGGAACCTCGTCAAAAGGCGGCAACCATAGAAATTTCCCCTGGACAACGTCCTCGTCGTTTAGCAGTCGCTCCGAACGCTGACATGATGACCTTCGAGACCTCGAAGACATCTCAGTTCTGATATTTTGCAAACAAACTATAGTAGCAACTTCGGATCACCCCTATCGAAGACGCCCGACGAAGATGAAAGTGCATTTCGTCACGAGCCTTCCTTAGGACTTATATTGCCTTGCGGACCGTTGCCTGCCACCCAATTGGCACAGTCAATCCTGCCAATAAAACCACGCCGCAAAAGTGACTCCGTCGATTTGGTACGTTTTACATGGCTTGTCTAGAGAGCGACATCGAAATGCAAAATCTCAGCTTCGCCTACGCCGTTGTTCATTCTCTCGAAAGGTATTGGCCAATCAATTTCACAGCCTGGGTGGCGTCGCGCTTTCGACGCGCTTTCATTCGCGGCAATATGTGGCGACGGAAGCACCGCCACACCCTTGCCGCGACGATGCATAAGTGGCAGTAGAAATTCATGCATTCCGAAGCGGTGGAGCCCGAATACTTGGAGGTTAGACTTAGCTTTCGCTAAACACCTTTCTCTACTCTGAGATTAGACTGCACGCGCTATGATCGTAGTGGCCTGTTGTATTCACCGCCGCGTTTCCGCCGCAGTGCGAGTTTGGCTCTAAGCGCGTGGACTAGCCGTTGCTCAAACACCAAAAGAATATTCGGAAGACGCTTCAATAGATCTATTGTTCCATTCATTATAGTTTCATAGGTCATTATCTGTCAAGTCGTACGACTCCTGCGCCCCAGGCTATGGCGAGGACCAGTGCTTGGATTCCGTTCTTCAAAAACGCCAAATCGTTAAGGATAGGCAGACACAACACATCCAATGGGCATGTCATTCACGCAATTTCAATCGTCCTCATCGATCCCGGTCAAGGGTCGCTCTCATAGCAATTGCCACCTTGCTTCCAAACCCGGTCGCTAAACCCGAGAGTCTCCTACTTCCACTTCTCTCTCTTGTCGTCTTCTCTTCCCTAGGCGCAACGTCTCTCAAATCCAACCTGAATGTCTCGACTCTGGCTCCAATCCCCTCCATCTGCCTGACTGGGTGGGCGACATTCCTATCCCACATATCTGGCGCGACGACAGACCCGTTAGATCCGAAGCTCTTCTGCAACGGATGCTTGAATCTTTCTCCATCCTCCCTCGTCGACCACTGGAACAGCATGACTAGTGTTTCCTCATCCACTCTGCCCATGCTAGCAGTCTCGTCAACGTCGACCCAATCGCCTTTCATCCAGTCGCCATTTGTCGTGCTGAGCATTGCTTCGCCATCACTGTTGAGTGAACTGGAAGGGGAAAGAGGATGCGGGTCTAATTCAGCCCACCCCCGGAAATCGCGCACGAGATCGCCAGGCCTGGTGAACGCAACCGGCGCGCAACTCTCCATTTGAGCAATGAGACTCGACCGCGTTGGATCCCATCCGAATTTCTTTCCGATAGCCCCTGCGACACCTGGATTTGGTGCATGGAGTAGAATGATGTCGCATGGTACTCTTCCATCTTGGGATGACGACGCTAGACTCAGGATCGAGTAGTCGAAGTAGATACTTCGGAACGATGGCCCTTGGGTCAGAAACGGCGCTAGAGGTTCGAAGCCGCAGAAGTCCGGTTTCGATACGTCGTTTGCACTAGTAATGATGATGGCGGTTCTCGGGTTGTCCAGGACTGGTGACCAGGTTGTGGAGCTGGATGGATGGGCGGTGCACTGTTCGGAGTCGGTGATTTGCTGGAGTGCTGAGTTGAGGGCGGTGGTGAGACGAGGGTTTGTTATGGGGGAGTTGAAATTTAGGATTATGAGAGTTAGGTGTAGGAGACTTGGAGTTGTCGGGTGAGAGAAGAGGTCGTGGGTTCGGTGGTCGCAGGTGTGGCAGCAAGATAGTTTGGAGTGCGAGGACATTGTAACAGTGGATTAGTGGTTGATTAGTTCGCGGGATCTAGAGGTATAAAGTAGGACCCAATACAAGCGCGAGTGCGAGCTCTTTCCAATTCCAATATACTACGATTGAAGAGATTAATAGAAAGATGATAGTGTGATGCGTTAGAGATGTTCAGAGCGAATGTGGGTGGTGTCTGGCGTAGAATAGCGAATGTCAAAAGCGAGAGACTGGAAAAGCAACGAAAGGATTCTTTGGAGGAGAAGCTTCCTGCAGGACAGCTGCGTATATAGACTCCGCAATAGCTTTGCCCGGAAGGAATGATTATGTACTCCATTCACAGCCCGCATAATTCGCGTTCCCCACTAATCCCAATCTCTACTCCTCCAGGCATCGTAGGAACTAGAGCAAAAATAGCAACACCCTTTTAAAACTCCAGCTGAATGTTTCAGGTTTCTTTGCATCGTCAGTAATTAGGTGCGAGTTCAAGCTCTATTGACATCACAAGTGGTGGCCCCACGTATCGAGACTCCGCATCTGTTTCGCGGACTTGGAGGTTCGTAGATGCAGCTTGAGGGACGAGTGTTTCGAGTTACGCGTAATGAGATCAGGAAGGATATTTAGCGAGGGCGTTTCTGTGCATTAGAGGTCGGAGAGGGTGGAAGGATGAGGTCTAAGCCACGGTGTTCGTATTCTTGCAGGTGAGGAGGTGTATCGGCTGACAACTTGGATTTGGGTTTGTGCCTCAGGCAGAAGGATCACGTGCTGTCTACGATCTATAGATAGGTAATTCGGTTCGAGCTTCATTTTCTGCTCGTTGCTGAACTTCTCTCGAAGCGTTAAGTCAGTGCCCTGAAATTCATTCCTCAGCAATCAAGATCCCTTATCAAATTCATTATGCAGTCATTCCAGCGTCGAAGCCGTGCGCCACACGGCTGTGTTCAAGCCACCTGCAGCCTTCCAAGGTTGCGGTCCTGAGCAAACCTTTTGAAACTCAAGCTTCGGTGCGATCGTGATTTGATTTCTTCGCATCAAGAGCCCTCATCAACAGTCAAATGGCTAGAACAAAACGATCTCCACGTCGGTTCACAGCGGACGATGAACCTACGTGTCGAAAAGCAGACGGTTGAACCCCAAGAGACAGACCAAGGATGAGGATGCGAATGCCTCCCTACCAATCTATACGTACAGCGAACTTGACTCTCCGAAATCTATCATGGTTCTCGTTCTTCATCCGGCAGATGAATACTCTGCTCCGCTGGAAGGCGACATCGTCCACAGTGTTCGTGACCATCTTCTGTGGCACCAGACAAATCAGCAACATTACGATGCGTTTCGTACTGCTGGGGAGAACCGGACTTCTCCCAGACTTTATTATGAAATGACCGCAGCTCACATCTCAGGATCACTCCGAACGTGGATGTTATGCTTCGCTATCTTCGAGCAAAGTCGGAACCAAAATACCTGTGGATCAGCGCAATTTGCTTGAATCAGAACGACGATGATGAAAAGGCCATCCAGGTACAACTCATGGGCGAAATCTATCGCCAGGCAAACAAAGTTCACATATGGCTCGGGGAGGTAAATGATGAGATCCTGAACATCTTTGCGTTCTTCAAAGCGCTTGCTCTTATCGGGAAAACGGAGGCCAGCGTCGAACGTGTCAGGGAAGTTCTGATGAACATAGTTGGGCCTAATTCCGAGCAGTCTCTCTCTCGTTTTCTCGCTCGGCCTTGGTTCACTAGGCGGTGGGTCTTTCAAGAGGCAGCCCTCGGTCGTGATGTCTTCATACATTGTGGTCGGACGAAGCTTGCATGGATATGGCTGGCTGATGGAATCGATGTCCTCAAATTAGTAGCTGAAAGGGGGCTACGGCTGACTAATAGGTCAATCAACACCGTCGACAACATACGCGCTATTGGAGCAGGACCGAAGCCAATTCTCGATCTCCTTTGGGACTGCCATTCAGCACAATGTACCAATCCTAAGGATAGGCTATTCGCCCTCTTCGGACTCGCCAACAACGTTGACTTGCCTTCGGAGGAGATACTAATCAGTACCAGTTCGAGAGCATGTTCGTCGTCATCTTCGTCTTTAGACTCTGATTTGATTGAGTATTCAGAGCATCCCGGTCCATGTGATGAACATAGAATACAGTTTTCCATCGACTATCAGGGAGATTGGGTTGGTATATATGTAAGGTTTGCAGAAAGTTGCGCTCGCGCTGGATTATCGGGTATCCTAATGCAACACGTAATCTCCTTTGGCTCGCTGACTGATCAGAATCCCCACTGGCCATCATGGGTTCCGGGTTGGAATTTGCACCGATCTTCAGAGCTTCGCTTTCGACTTAAACTTCCACCACAAATACATTTTGCAGAAGGCTCTTCCCGGTTGCATTTTCCCCAGTTCCGTGCTATAGGAGTCATACGGAACATTCTAAACTACGAATCCGCTGACCCTGAAGATGTCTTAGCAAGTCTCCCATCATTTATATCTGAACAAATTCCAAAACTCAGTGAGTTCGAAGACATCGTCTTTAGAATTATTAAATCGGGGCCCAATAAATACGCGGTTCACGACACCATAGCAGGACTATTCTCGAGGCTTATGGATTCCATGCTATCCCATAGACAACGAACCCTAAACATAAACTATGGATTCGACCTAGCCCGGCTACCAGAAAACAATTCCCGATCTTCTCCGCCTGGAATTCCTCACCTCCCTACATCGAGCACCTTGTCCACTATGTATTCGCATCTTGTACCCGCCAGCGCAGAAGAACTCAAAGCAAAGCCATTCACAGCTAGGCATCAGCTCATTCTACAGCACATCAAGAATACTCTCATTCACTACAAAGTGTTCAGTGCATTTCAACATGCCGACCAAGACCACGGTATGACAAGCAGCATCTATATAACTCCAAGCGACATCCAAATCGGCGATCGTGTCATGGAACTCTATTTCAAGTCAGGGCCTGATCTGGGCTTTCTCATAAGGCCAACAGGCCAGATCCTTCCGCCGCTTGATGTCCCAGATGATAGGGCACTACTAAACCAAACCAAGTCATTTCGTATAGTAGGATATTGCTTATGGGCGGGTGGTACAAAGGGTTATGCTATCAAGCACCCTGGAATAAAAATCGTCATTGTCTAAACTCCAAACAATCCACAACCGTGCGTCCCTGAAGATAACGTCACCACCATGGAGAAACGCGAATCCCTCAGGACATCGAGTACATGGATCAAGACGCCAGGTCCTGAACTAGATGCTGGACCAAGAACTCAAAAGATGAATAGTGAATCCTCGGCTCTCGAAAAGCCTAAATGGCCGAGGCAGACACAGAGGACTTGACATGGCAGGCAATCGACACACTGGCGCGGTGGAAGCCTCTGCCCATGTAATTTCAAGCACACGACAAACCAGCTCTACAAAAACCGTTGAAAGATGCCTGAAAGCTGTAATGAACAGCTGTCAACAAAGATTCGCTTTTATTTCATGATATACCTGACAAGATTTGACGACTCCTAAGAACCCGCATCTAGCACAATCATGACGGCATAAGATCATCGTCATCGATCTCGACTCAGCCTCCCATTCTATATATTCCCCATCACATCCCATCCCACCCATACCCTCTATCCCCGTTCTAGATCCCAAATTGCCCCTCCACTTCCCTCCTACTCTTCTCCCTAGCCTCAGCCTCCAACTCCTGCCTCCTCCTCTCCGCATCCTCCCCTATGCCCTTGACACCCTTCGCCCTCTGCCTCTCCTCATAAAGCGCTCTTCCCTTCATAATCCGCGCCACGATCTCCTCCGCATTGACGTTCTGGAAGGAGTGGTTCTCGATTTCGCGGTAGACGTTTAGTTTCTTGGCCGGGGCGTAGGGGTCGTAGGTTAGGGGCATGAAGGAGGTTATGCCGTGGTAGACTGTGGGGAGGCCGTAGGGGAGGGCTTTGAGGAAGGCGGAGGAGAGGGAGAAGGGGGTGCCGAAGATGGTGGCGTGGATGTACTGGAGTGTTTTTTTAGTTGAGTTCAAGAGAAGTTATAGAGTGGGAATGGCTTACCTTGCATTGGAGGACGCATAGCCCTCGCTCGAAGATGTTCATGATGGGGTAGTTTATTCCTTTCCAGTGGTTGATTACCTCGTCATCGTGGATGCCGGCGACTAAGAATACCGGACCGTAGTCTTCGCCTGTTTTTTCGATGCGCTCTTTCTGCGCTTCCTCGCTGTACCAACCTCGTTCTCGTGCGCCGTCCTCCTCCGTTTGTGTCACTAGTCGCAGGAACTCGATGTGGCCGGACGAGAAGAGATCCCAGCCTCCATCGACGTAGATGACTGCTTGTCCAGGCCTTACTCCCTTCCCTTGCACCAGCTGCGTGAATGTGCCTTTCTCCTCCTTCACCGCACTATGACGGTGGTGATGTGAGTTCGTTGAGGTACGGCGTGCGCTTGGTCTCGCGCTCTCGGGTGAGCTCGTCGTTGTCCGTCGCAATTTAGCATGATGCGAAGCGTGCCAATACCATACGTCGCATCCAGGAGCCCGGCCCGTGGAATCGGTCGCGTAGTCCTTTATCCGCTGTTTCATGGCCTCGCCTGTCTTCTTGCGCTCCTCCTCGCTACCAGATCCTTCTTGTCCTTCCAGCACCCTCTCCAATGATTGTATGAAGTGTGTTTTGGTGCATAGTAGCATTCGTCCGACGAGATCGGTGGTGGAGATGCCGGGCGTGCGCTTCACGACTTTGAACCGCCCAGCAATCTTCACGTAGCGGTAGCAGTCCTCGCCGTTGCTATCTGACGTTATGTCGTCCCCATGCACCACATACCAACAGCCATAGTGCGATATCCACGGTAGCGAGGTAACGTAAGGGGCGTTGGGGACAGCTTTCGTGGCCCAGCGACAGGCTTCCACGGCCATGATACTGAAATCACAATGTCAGCGATTCCACCGACGTTTCAAGCTCGGGTGGTTCCAGTGGAACGAGCTGACCGTTCATCCAGCCTCATGACCGTCGGGCCCTTGTTCTCTAGGATGGCCTCGTCCGAGTGAACGCCTACGAGGAGCTCGGTGCCCAGCTGTCGGGCTTGCAACATTGCGCCGGCATGGCCTGATATAATGGACTATCAGTATATGCTGTACCAGGTGTGGAGGTCTTGTGGGCTGCTTGAGGGAGGTATTACCGTGATGGCTAAAATCGAAGCATCCATCAACCCATATCCGCTCCTTGGAAACCTCGACGTCGTCTTGGGGGTCGACGGGCCATTGACCGGCTGAAGGGATCCACTCTCCCTAATGACACATGTCAGACGTCTGCAGCGAGGTGGAACTGTGGGCGATGGTGGACGTACCTTTGCGCTCTGTCTTCGAATCATGGTTGTGAAGCGGGGTACGGCGATTCGGACTACTTTTCAAGAGTGAAGATATCGACAGTTCGCTGCGTGTGACGGAAGGTGGGAGGAAGGCGAGTAGATGTAGTATCGACCTGTCATCAGGTTTGCAGACGTTGGTCACAAGCCTCTTGTCCAACCATGCACGTGTTTGTCGTGGTGCAAGCGGGTTGCGATTCAGGCGTCAGGGGTGTCTCAGATGCAAGCCGACCACCGTCGTTGTGGCGGGGCAGCCGTTGGACGAGAGGGCACACAGGCGGTAGCACCAGGGCTTACCGTGCGTTCCTGCGTCCGACTGCAGCTTGAAGAGCGACCAGGAGAGACTTCAGGCAATGCCCTATAATATCACGGCTGTTCCGTTTGTCGCGCGCTTTGCTTTTTGACCGCAGCCGAGACTGGAACCAAAGAGATATATTCCTGCCTGGCCCCAAGTGAAATCTTGATTAGTCCTCCGTACCACGATTGAAGTATCTCGAAATCCTCCTTCGGCCGCTGTGAAGCGCCAAGTGTCATCCCCAAAAGATCCCAATCCATCCCGAAGGACGGGCCCGTCTGCATGAATTGCTCAGCCCAGCACGCATCCCATCGCCGCCGCAGCCCCTGGCACATCGGTCTCGGTCGGGGCAAGCTGAGTGGTGGGCCAGCACGGGGCCATGGCTGCCGACAATACCAGCAATGACTCCGGCTCGCACTTGCATTTCGGCGCCGGGATCTTCACAAGGAAGGCGTCCTTCTTCGGTGCAAGGAATAAGGAGAAGACCGCCAACACCACCTCCGCCTCCAATTCTTCCTCTGCACAATTCACCCCTCCGCCAACACCCATCTCGAATGACCCACACCATCTCCCTAGCCTGCCATCCACACCACCTCGCCGCAGGACTCCTTCCTCACGCCACAGCTTATCCCATTCTGTAACGGACTTCGGGACGAATTTGCGGCGGTCCGCCTCCCTACGTACTACCAACTCTCACACTTCCTCCAAATCTTCGCATAAGAGGACACCCTCCTCAACCGCCACCCTGGCTCTCTCCTTCTCCCCCGAAAAACCAGCCAATGTCCCGAATCCAGCCTCCCGGCCGGCTCTGTCCATTTCGACCTTCACGAGGAATAAGAAATCTTCCGAGAACGTAAGACTTGAGAATGGTGGAGCCGGAATAGGCGGTGGAGGTCAGGGGTACAACAAATCACCACTATCAGCTGTAGACAACCCGAAAACGCCATTCGGAATGGCAGTACCGCTACGAGTTCCACCAACGCAGAAGGAATTCCGCGCAGCCCAGCAACAGACGAATCTGGGGTATGGGGGTGGATTGGCACCAGCGGCTCCAATTCCCATGGGAGGGACGAACGGGTCACATAATCCAAATATTATATTTCAGCACATACACGACCTCGCCTCGAAAAGAATTTCTACCTTGGACTATCTACGGAAAGCGTTAGTACCCCATCTCTAAGATCTGACTCTCCTTGTAGGGCCGACAAGTCGGCACCCAATCTCAAGACATCCAGAAGGCTAACGCAATTGATCTACATAGTCATGAAGGCCGTATCTACTGGTTCAATACCCTCCTCTTCAGCAAACCCGACCTCGCTCGTCTCCCCTACTTCGACCCTCGAAAACTCTCTCGCCGCGCAACAAATTACCTCCTATTAGGCTACTCGCTGCCCACTATCCTAGACCTCAACGCCAATTCCCCAACAGACTACCTCCGCGCTCTCAATGCCCTACTCGTAGAATTCGAAACCTACCAAACGATCCATCCGCCAGATGGCACGACCAGCAGCTCACTATCCCGAGGCAGGATACCTCAAATGTTCAAGCGCGCCACAGCCGCAGCCGGAGGAAAGGGTCGACGAAGCTCCTCAGCAGCCGATCTCGTATCATTCGCCTCAAACTCTAGTACCCAGAACTCGGAACCCATGTCCGCAATCGACTCCCTCCCTCCGTCTTTCTCGCCGCCTTCCGAACCGCCCATCACAGCTGGCGACCCGCTCCTCCCTGGAGAAGAATATACGCACCTTTTAACGCCTTCGTTGCCGTTTGATCCTGACTTTTTCGAGACTTTTGCGACGCTTTGCGATGTCTTGATCGATAGCTATACCAAGATTATGTCCCTTATCAATACGCCAGAGCAACTTGTTCTCGCAGGCGGAGGTGTACCGAGTACAGTCGGCGACCTCTTCGCGAAAGCAGATGCGAAGGTCAGGAAGATCATTCTCATGGGCATAGTCAAGGAGTTCGAGGAGACAAGTCGCACAGGTGTGAAAGGGGAAGTTGCAGGTGTCGGCAAGGTGGTGTTAGGTGGTTTAATGTGAAAGAGCCGGTATGAACTGCTCTTCACCAGTTTTTCTCTTTTCCAAGCGCTGGGCTGGGAAAAGTACGATTTGGAGTCGGCGTATACGGGCTGTGGGATTCTTTAGACGAACGGATGGCAGGGTGGATACCGTCTCGACGCATTTCGTGTTTTATGCTATGTTACCTTCACACACATATATGTGGTGTATGTTTTTGATGTATCTATGTCCTTTCCAGCCCACACCTACTATACCCAGTGGAATCTTTTCTACAATCCAGCTTCAGTCTATTTCGAATTAAGTAGACACAATTGGAACTCTGCGCAACTTGTTACCGGAGACTAAAATAACCTATACCACTATAAAGAGAAAATCTTTACACTACCAATCCTTTTAGCTTCGCGCCGGTATCCCGGCGATTACCACACTAGCGCGCTTTTATCGCCGCCCCGCCCCTGCCGCCCGCCTCGGCAAATCTTGGCACTCCACTCCCCACTAAAATTCCCCAGCCGAACTTCTTTTATTCACTTTACATTAACGCCCACCTCTCACGCCCCCAATCCTTCTCCCTGTACTTTCATACTGCGTGAGGGGGATTCAAACACCTGCAATGGCACGACCGAAGCACAAAAAGGGCGATACGGCTACGATCGAACCCAACACCACCGCCGAAACCACCGCACAATCCCCAGCTCAATTCGACGGTTTTGCAAGGGCTCTTGCGCCTGGCATGGAGAATGGGGACGCGGTTGAGGGAGAGAAAAGGAAGAAGAGGAAGAGGAGTAGAGGGGTGGGAAATGAGGCAGCGGACACGGCTACGACCGAACTCAGCACCTCTCACGCTTCAATCGCTGAAACTTCTCAATCAAACACTGTGAATCAAGGTACCGTTGATGGAAAGGCTATGGCGGAGAATGGAGGAGCTACTGAGGGAGAGCAAAGATTGAAGAAGAGGAGGAAGAATAGACGCCAGGAAAAGGAAAGTGTGGAGGAGTCCAGTGCCAATGAAGCTCCAATCGTCGAAACCACGTCTCTACCTCAACTAAATGCTGAAGGCGATTATGCGAAAGCACTCGCGCCAACCCCGGAGAATGGAGGCGTTGTTGAGGGGTGGGAGACGGTGAAGAGTAAGAAGAGGAAACAACCGGGGAAGGAGGAAACGACGATGTTGAAGAAAGAAAGGAAGGCGAAGAAACGTGCGGGAAAAGAGGACAAAGAGAATAAGGTGCCGACAGAAGATGGAACTGAGAAGGCAGCTCGGACTAATGGAGAGAGGAAAAGTAAGAGGAAGCAAAAAGTGAAAGGGCTTTCCAAGGAAGTCATTGAGGCCTCCGATATCTCAGGCCTAGCGCCGGTTCCGATTCAAACTGACGACTCGGCTCTGAAGCCTGTTGGTGAGAAGGCGGGACTGGCGGGGGATGATCTGGATACGGAGATGGGAGGAGTCGAATTGGCAAATGGCACTACCTCTGCGATTGAAGCGGGCAAAAAGAATGAAGACGGCAAGAAGAGAAACAATAAGAAAATTGAGAGAAAGAAGGGTGGGAAACACGATGGAGACAAAGTTCCAGAATTCGATTGGGCGCCTGAGGTCAAAGCTAGGGCTCAAGCTTCAACCATGAATGTCCAGGGCCAGAACTTGCAGACTCCCCAGCCAGTCAGCGACCATATTTTGAAAGGTGAAAGGGACAAAGAAACGCGGGCCCAAATCACCCAGGAGGCAAAAACTAAGCCCAAAAAGATGGACGAGCAGGCGAAATACCGCACTAAGATGTGGTCCTATCTCTCGACCCTGAGGGAGAAACGGGGCAAAGACGCGGCAGATGCTTACTTGGCGGCCGTCAAGGATATGGAGAAGAAATACGACAACAACTGGCACAAACTCGGACAACGTCTCACAGATCTCCACGAGGAATTAAAACGAGCCTCTACTATAGAGTCCACCGAACCTTCCCCTCTTCGTCCCCACACCCTCATCCCCGCATCCGTCCGCACAGACATCGAAAAACGACTAGGAAATGACTTTTGGGTCTCCAACGCAAGATACCTCCTAGCCAACAGCCGCATCAAAGCCCGCGTAACCGACCTCCTCAAATGGCTTACCCTCGACTCCACCGCTTCGGTCTGGGATGGTGGAGTGGAAACGGTGGGAGATAAATTGTCTGAAAATACGATCCTTGCTGTTACGAGTCCAGCCTCAAATACCCACAACTTTCCTCTTGACCACGTCATTTCGATCGTCGAGATTGCGTGTAGGGAAAGTAAGCCGAGGGGGGAGAGTGGGGAGGAGGTTTTGACTTGGTATAAGTATACTAGTGTGGGCAGCGTGGTGAGAGAGGTGACGGAAAGGCAGAAGGAAAGGATGAGGCGCGTAGAATTGGAGGAGAAGAAGAAGAGCGGCGGAGAGGATGAGGATGAGGAGAAGGAGACGGGAGATGCCGAACCCGAACCCACACCCGCCAAGAACGAAGAAGAATGGGGCGGTATCTCCGTTCACGAAAATGACGACAATAAAGCGGCAGCCACCGAGGAAGAAGACGATGAAGAGGACCTCAAAGATGCTTTCGAGACTATGAACGTTGAGGAGGCCAAGGTGAAGGGAGAAGAGTCTTCGAAACCGAAGATTAGAACTCGTCCTGTTCTTACTATTTGGCTTAGTCGGAAGACTATACCTGAGTTTAAGGAGGCATTTGGGGAGGAGGTCGTCAAGGTTGCGAGGTGGAGGGAAAGAGATGTGGAGATGGTGATGTAGGTGCCTGAGATGAGCGAGATTGCTCTCTTTTCCTGAACGATCGAAAGCATGGATTGATGGATGCACGGTAGGAGATGCACCTAGCTTGACTCCTGAAGGGACTTCCTTTGTTGGGGGGAATACAGGGAAGGCTATGTAGCTAAAGATGACTTTATAACACCCTGTAGACATGAAAAAGAACCTCAATACATGGATGTATCCTTGCTTTCTGTGCTCTCCTTGTGTAGGGTTGAACGATCAGGATCTTTGCTTGGAGAGGGCCGGGAGCTCCTTACTCTCCACATCTAGATACAACTATTTCTCGTACTACATGTCACAACAGTATGCCAATGGTTCTCGACTGATCGCTTTTCGTCGTTCATGCCACCTTTCCTTTAACTTGAGCTCGCTGCTCGGGGAGTTACGTGTTGTCTTTTCATACTTTAATAAAGTCGTACATCACAATGGGTGTCATTATTAGTTGTATTGTAGACTCATTTTACGGTATATGTCTAGGAGGTCTTATTCTATGTAGTATTTTCCGACTAACCTTAAGGGTGGCAACTTGCTTTCATGCTCTTCTTAGAGTCTAATTCGGCTTGGTAGACTAGTGGTAAAGACGGTGGTAGAGGGAGGCCCACCCTCGGAGAACGACGAATTATGACACCGCCTGTGCATGATTAGAAGAGACGCTGAAGGGGTAGATTGACTAGGCAGTACAAAGATCAATTCGCAGGTAATAAGACTGATACAATGATGAATGCTGGGTTAGCTACCCCGCTACCGAAGCATGATGGGTCCCTTGTGCCGCCACGCCGCTCACCGCATCTATCAAATGCACGGCGCGATCATCGCAATTTACAACATCCAGAACAGCCTATCCACCCTCCGCTTCTGGCAAAGCACAATATCACTTTCCAGGGCCGAATGCCTGTTCCTGTAGACACCGACCAGGTCAAAAGGATGATAATCCCCGCAATCACATCAATTACACCAGATAAGAATCGTGCAACGGCCCCAACGGCATTCCGCAATGCATCATGCTACCAACCCCTCGTCTTGGACCATGTATAAAGAGAAGACGCCCCGGCTTCATGGAGCCTTCCGAGTGTCCCGCAGTCTTCTTGGTAACGAAGTAGGATGCCTTCACTCTCTACGACTCTCGCTTTACTTTCAGCTTTCTGCGCCGGTCTTTCTTCTGCCTCTCCCCAGCCGTTCCTTCGTTCGGACCTTCAACAAAAGCCATATGGCAAGCGTTATTATGGCAACCAAACCTATCCAGGCCAAAAAGGTCCTGGCTACGACTACACCGGATTTCCTCAAAACCAGACTTATCGCGCTGAAGCCGTCATCGAGATGTTCAGATTCGCTATGAATGGCTATTTCACATATGCTTTCCCGAACGACGACCTTCTTCCATTGAACAATAGCTTTTCCAACTCACGAAATGGTTGGGGTGTCATTGCCGTTGATGGGCTGGATACTGCCATCATTATGGAGCAAGAGGATATTGTGAATAAAATACTGGACTTCATTCCTACCATCAACTTTACCCATACTCAAACACCAGTGCCCACCGTTGTAAGTCTTTTCGAGACGAATATCCGCTACTTGGGGGGTTTACTTTCCTCGTACGACCTCCTCAAAGGACCATTCTCGCACCTGGATGTAGACGACGACAACGTCGATGCGTTACTAACCCAAGCAAAGAGCCTGGCAGACTCACTCAAGTTTGCATTCGACACGCCGACTGGGATTCTAGTGAACAACATCTTCCTAAACAATCACACTTTCTCAAAGCGCGGGCAAATGGTCGACGGTACTCGTACAGCCGGCCTCGCCGAACTCGGCACGCTGGTTCTCGAATGGCAGCATCTCTCCGACCTCACTGGCGACCCCGAATACGGCGACCTCGCGCAAAAAGCCGAGTCCTACTGGCTGAATCCCTCCAGCGAGATCTGGCCCGGTCTTACAGGCGGGAACTTCAGCGTCGAAACCGGCGAAATCATCGACGAATACGGCGGCTGGACGTCCGGTAATGATTCCGCATACGAATATCTCATCAAAATGTACGTCTACGATCCAGATCGGTATACCAACTACTCCGATCGTTTCATCGAAGCCGCAGATAGCACTATCGCCCATCTACTCTCTCATCCGAGCTCTCGGCCCGACCTCACTATGGCTGGGTCCTTCGCTGGCACCGCAGTCCAGAACTACAGCGAGCAACTCGCGTGCTTCATCGGCGGGAGCTTCATCCTAGCAAGTACGGCTCTCGACCGCCCGGACTATCTCAAGTACGGCCTCGACTTCTCCGAATTCTGCGCAAATGGCTATCGCTACGCCGCCTCTGGAATCGGCCCCATCATCTACTCGTGGAATTTGACGGAGCTCAGCAATGCCAACTACACGAACCAAACCGCGCTGTATGAGCGCGCGGGCTGGTTCATCGACGACAACACCGAGTTCTTGAACGGGCAGGCGCCCGAAGCTATCGAGAGCTGGTACTACGCGTACCAGGTCACGGGGTCGCAGTACTGGCGGGACGTCGCGTGGGCCTACACCATCGCACAGAACCGCACCGAACGCGTTGGCTCCGGGTTCAGCAGTATCCTCAACGTGCTGGACTATGATGGAGGCGGCACGCAGAATTTCATGGCGAGTTATATGTTGGCGGAGGTGTTGAAGTATCAGTACCTGATTCAGGCGCCGAAGGAGAAGAAGGGGATTTGGGATGTGGAGTTTGCGCCTGAGGGAGCGGGGAAGGGTGGGAATGTGAATTATTTTGTGTATAATACTGAGGCGCATCCGATGAGGGTGAGAGCGAAGGAACCGGTTTGATTGGAAAGGGATTATGGAAAGTTGTCGATGTGACGATGGGTGTCATTTACAAACTTCTTTAGCTCTATAAGCCTAGAAAGAATCTATTTATAAGCTACTTTCTGAATAATATGAAGAATGGCAGCTTGCTTTTATTCTTTTTCTATATAAAGCTATTCATGAAAAGTGGAGGGAAATGCAGACGATGGCCTGCTCCGAATAAGCTCTGTGTGCTGGTGGGCACTTCCCCGTACAAACTGAATACCCACATCATCAAAATCTTTGATCTTTCTTTCACACTACAAATTAGGAGGCGTACACTCCCCAACAGCTCCACAACATGCAAAGAAGTAGGATTCTATTATGCTGCATTTCCTAAGCGATTGTGCTCCTTGTGTCTCGCTTCAAATGTCTAAAAATCTCGCACGTTCTGTAGGTTTGAATTAATCAAGGAATCTCTCTATACTTTCAAACTCTCTTCTTCTCCATGTATTCTACATCCCTTGGGCGGAATATAAGAGCTTGTGCTGTGCAACTAGATAAGGTCTTTGTTGGTTCTCTCGTTGTTGAGATCAGAACTCCCATATTCAGATATGTAGGTACCATTCACTCAGTAGAACGTGCGATTCTCCTTTTCGATGAAGTGAAGCCTCCCATGAGAGCAGGAAACGTGAGCCTAAGCTTAACACGTGGTGAATCGCTCAATCACACCACCCGATGACGTAGGCCCACCGTCTTGGCACAAATATTCTACAACTACGCGTCGCGGTAGTTTCTACTCTCTTCTCTCTTCAACAGCAACCATCATGGAAGCCGATACTGACCCCATGACGGGTATCGAGTTCTACAATGGTTCCGCTGGCCCACCACCCGGTGCGCAAACAACAACTGGGACGGTGGCGCCGTCTCAGTCTCAACAAAACACAACACCTGGAGCGACTCAACCGCTTCAGACTACACAATCAGTAACACCTGGAGCGACTCAACCGCTTCAGACTACACAATCAACAATACCTGGAGCGACTCAACAGCCCCAGAATCCACAATCAACAGTTCCTGGAGCGATTCAACCGCCCCAGCATCTACAAACAACAGTTCCTGGAGCGAATCAACCGCCCCAGCATCTCCAAACAACAACCCCTGGCGCGAACGATCGAAGCCAGGGTCAACGACAGATCATCGCTAGCAGCGATGATCTTACAAAATTCCCAGGATATGGAGCACGCGTGGAAGACAGATTTTGCCTCCATTGTGGTGTCGCAACGCCCTGGGATCCCCATAGGATTAGATGGCTAGATTGCACTGGTGCGTGCTTTCTGTGTCATAGCTATGACCACAATGGCCTGGTATGCTATCAAGATTTGACTTATAGGTATATCTTTACTAATTATACTAGCCATGCCCCCAAATGTTGGTAGCTGTCGGCCGAAGCTGGCTCCGTACCAGAGGTGGGATGAGTGACTTACCTGTTGGGAAACCAACGGAGATTGACTGGGTTGCGTATAAAGACAATCCAGAACGGCAAAAAGGCATGAGCAAAGCAGCTAAAGCTAGAGCTTTGATAAAGGTGCAGATGAAAGATAAACGTCTCGCTCGAATCCATCGCGGAGGCCGTGGTGGATGGTCAGGGCGAGGGCAAGTCCAGCATTATGGTCTTGGAAACATATATACGCCTTCAGTGGCACCAGCAGCATACCCGGAGTCCGAGTATGGAGAGCAGGCCGGTTATCATCAGCCGGCATATCAACAATCGGTATATCAACCGTCGTATGAACAACCATCGCATTACCAACAAGCAATGGTTCCACAACAACCTCCGAATCCATCATTCGGAGGACAACACACAGGCCCTGCCCCGGTCAACTACAACATCACCGTCATGGGTGATTATATTAAAAATTATCAGGGACCAGCTGTACCGCACCGAAGTGTACAGCAACAACCGCTACCTAATTTCAGTAGGGAGCCACCACCTATCAGGCTGCCGCCACAACAACCGGCAGCGGTCTTTCCACTAAGAGGCGGTTTCCGTGGAAGAGGAAATCGCGGAGGAAATGGAGGAATTGGCGGCCGTGGTGGTCACGGTGGCTATGCAGGTCGTGGAGGATTTGTTCCTCCAGCATATTTCATGCATGGAGCTCTATTCATGCAAGGCCAAACCCCTACAGGGCCCAGGATTGTCGATGTCACGAACACCGAGCCTAGCGATTCCAGGACACCTGGTACCGCTCCTGTCCCTTCCCAGAATTTGGCGCAATCTGCGTCAGGTTACAATCCATTTGCCCGTAAGCCGGGCGGGACGAGATAGGCTACATTGCCCGAACGTCCCTAGCAACCCCCGGTTGACGCCGAGGACACTTTTGATGCACTCGGGTTAAGGTCCAACGTAACCCGTCACAACAAATAAGTGACTACTGGATGGGTGGGTCCATCCAGATATTTCCCCTCACTCAATCTGGAGAGGTACAGCCCTCTCCAGGAATTCCTTCACAATCAATCTGGAGAGGTACAGCCCTCTCCAGGACTACCTTTACAATTAATTTGGAGAGGTATAGCCCTCTCTAGGACTTCCTTCACAATCAATCTGGAGAGGTACAGCCCTCTCCAGGACTTCCTTCACAATCAATCTGGAGAGATACAGCCCTCTCAAGGACTTCCTTCACAATCAATCTGGAGAGGTACGGCCCTCTCCAGGGTCATATCAATTTTTTTTTTTTTAGAATGAAGTAGTTCTTCGTCGATTTCTCCGTGACATATTCGTGATGCCTCATTTTTGTGATCTCGCCATTCCTAGTTGATACCTATCCTGAATTATTTGCCTGGATATTTGCGAGAGAGTGACTGCCCAGGTGCCAAATGTGAATTTAATACTGTGACTTTATCAGCAACGTGATGTACCCTTACTCAACATATCCGCCAGTTATGACCAACCACCCGGGTGGAGACCCTTCATGGTGAAGGTCAGTATATATGGTCTACAGTGAACCTGTCATTGCTAACTTATCTTTCGCTTCGCGTCTTCCCTTCCACACAAACAGACCGATACACGCATTTCGCATTTCGCATTTCGCATTACCATTCCCTACCCTCACCTTCACATACCCTCATGTCGAAATCTCAACGGGAATATCATTATCTCCTTTTCGAAGTGAAGTCGTGGAAATAAATGACTAACCTCCATCTCAATCATCGCTGATTTTCAACAACCCCATCGGCTAGGTCTCCCGCTATGTTGCTGATAGAAAAATAGGATTACTGGTAATGTCTACAAAGTCGCTTCTGGACCGCTTATATCGAGGATGACAGTTATGAGTCTACTTGGCTGTGTAGTAATAAGACTAATAGTTATTAGAGGTAAGACTTTATAGGAGGAGAATAAGATAATAATATATACTACTTCTAATAACTATATAAAGTTAAGAAGCTAATAAAATTATAAATTAGATTTTCTTTTAGAAAATTTTTTTGTTTAATAAAGAATTGTTTAATAAGAAGTTTATTTATTTAATAAGTTTACTAAAGATTTTTTTAGGGGCTAATAAAGTAATTGGATAATGTGAACAATATAGATTAGACCCTAAAATTATGGAGTGAAATATGAAATTAGCTGGATATGAGGGGTTGAGCTGTAAATCCACTCCTATCCATCCCATTGCGAACACTATCACAGCCATGTCCCTCCAGGTGCGCAGGCGAGCGAGCATATTCAAGTTGATACAACCTCCCACAAAGCCTCTCAAACGACTCACCAGTTATGTCGGAAAAAAGCGGGTATTAGGTTGTTAGCCCACCAGTCCTCGCCAGAGAGACAGGGCGGTATCCAAGCCATTTGGCTTAGCCCATGCTTGACAGTATCCATGCGATGAATGTAAGAACGAAGTGGTAAGCCTAGACAGCATGGCAATACGGGGTAACGTACGCGGCTTGAGGGCTATGTGATTGGAAGAGGTCGATGATGTCCAATCGACGAGGTTGTTCGATTGCTAGTTTCCGCGGAGAAACATAGACCAAACTAGGTGGTTTGCTCTTCTGCACTGAAACTCCCATTGGGTGAGGTGAAGGTGGAAGCTGAGGTGGAGATGGACACGGAGAAAGGCAAAGTCGCGTCGAGTGGACGGCTTGGTTTGGTTGAGCGTCCTACTTCTACAATATTTTCAGCATCATCCCATCGTAATAGAGAAAAGGGAAGGAAGGGGGCTGGTCTTAGCTTCGCCTCTCGAAAGAGGTTACTAGACCCCCAGCACCACGGTGAGGTGCCAGCCCAATTGCCGGGGGTTCCAGTCACATGAACTAGACAATAGTAGGATGTATTCTGTCAGTCTCATGAACTAGACAGTGATATGATGTGAATTTGCCAGTCAGATGAACTAGACGATAGTAGGATGTATTCTGTCAGTCTCATGAACTGGACAGTGATATGATGTGAATCTGCCAGTCTCGTGAACTAGGCAGGTATGAGATGTATTTTGCCAGTCTCATGAACTAGGCTGTTGTAAATGTTTAATCTACAATTTATTCGGTACAAGGATCTGGCGCACCGAGCCCTTCGAGCCCCTTTGTGCGGTCAGGTACCACCTCACTTTTCGGAGACGGAGAACGAGGTGAGTTTGCCGAATTTGAAGCGGCACCATTGTTTGGAGCGTTTGACACCAAATTGTTATTGGTGTCACGCAGTGATTGCTCATGCAATGCCCATCCTTGTTCTCGCGCGGCGATAAGTGCAGGATGGTCCGCAGGGATTTCTGCCCATACCTTTGGAGTTTCCACCGGAGCGATCAGACCTTGCGGTATGTCTACCATGTGAACGTCCTCGGTAGCAGCTGTGGTTTGACCTCCGAGGAGACCACCACGACCGCCGCGATTGCCACCAAGGCCTCCCCTGGCGTAGGGTATTCCGCGGCCTCCTCGTTGTGACCCACGGTTTGCGTTTCCGCCGCGATATCCTCTTCCACGACCTCTTGTTTGAGGAAGTGGCAGGGCAAGCTGTTTCTGCGAGGCATTCGTTGGAGCAGTGGCTGTGGAAAGGTCAGAACGGTTAGGAGTGGAAATTGAAGAAGACTTACCTCCAGCGTCCTGCGCGAGTTGTGCAGCTTGTGCTGCGACGATCTGTGGGTTGTACTGCCAACCGCCATTCACAGTGACATAAAACACCGGGTGAGAAGCATTTGCCGGGCCCGGATTTGGACTCGGTGCTGGTGCTGGCGCGTTATTTCCGTAAGCTTGGTGTTGCCCACGGCCACGTCCCCTTCCCCCGCCTCCGCCTCTGCCTCTGCCTGTGCCTGTGCCTGTGCCTGCGCCGCCGCCTCGATTGTATCGAGCCAGCATGTTTTGGCCTGCGCCCCGAGTCCGGAATGGGATTCTGACAGGAAGATATTCTTCCCAGTTGATTTCTCCCTTCGGAAGGTCCGACAGAAGCGCCATGTTCTTCCAGAAGTTTCTGGAAGGCGGCGGATCTGTTGCAAGCATAAGCTCGCAGGGCTGCACACTAGTCAGCACGTTGCATCTTGAATCGAATTGTATCTGACAACTTACCCGGCCTGTGTGCGCTTGATGGCACAGATAGCAGGGGCCTCCGCATTCGAGCCAGTCGAGGCGATGCGGGAAAGGCAGTGCGAGACCGCACATGAGACATTTTTGGTCTTGGAGCCTTGCCCCATGACCGTCAATGAATGCGAGGATGCCCTGGGCATCCCCGGAAGTAGCTTGACCATTTGTATCTGCCATCGTGATGACAGAAGTCCTGATCAATATACCTACCTGAAGAGAAAAGAGAAGAGAGGGCGACGCGGTTGGAATATTAATACGTAGTGGGCTCGGCTAATCCTCGGCTCTGAGTCTCACGTGCCGTCTACCTGATTCCAAGGGTTTCTGTTTTTGATGTCACATCACTCGAGAAAGCTTGACGAGATCCTTCCCTCTAAGTCCCGTCACATGTAGAGAAAAGCACTTCCTAGATTTATCATCGCAGACTCAGGGGACTGGCGTCGGAACAACGATGCTTCTGGTAGGCTTGTGTATTGATCTGTCATGATATTCGGCCAAAGGAACGGTCCCGGGGCAGTGCTTGTTACGGGGAGTGAACTCTGAGAAAATAGACATTTGACGGGACATGCTGAAATATATACTATACAAGAAACTTCAAAGACATTGGTGTCCATTCTTTCCGTGCTCTGATCCAATCCAGCCCACACAAAATAACATTGGTTCTGATAGCACAATTCGAGATGGTGTTCATCTTTTAATACATCCCAAGCACCCTCTCGCGGCTGGTGGGAGCCTTGCATCTCGCAAGACTGTCGATTACCTGCACCTCCTGCAGATTGGACGGGTCTTCATACGGCTCCTGCTTGTGTCCCAGTAGAAATTGTGAAAAATGCTTGCGGAGAACATACTAATGTCAAGGGCCATCGTTTCCAGAGGATCAGCCTGTGCCTGCCACCTTCTTTGCTGTCACCCTACAAAGCAACCTGAACTCTGGGAAGCGGATCGAAGAAACTTGTCGTCTTCAAGGCCATTCGGAAGTGGCGTACAAGGTAGGACTTGTCGTAGAGGGTGTTTTAAAGTATGGAAAAAAGGCAGGCTGTATGGTGATGGTGTTGGGTGGGAGCAGAAATGAACGACCTATCGGAGATTAACTATTTCAATGATTTCAAGGTGCAGGGGATGGAACGGGCTTGTCTTCGCTTCACCACCTCCGAAAAGGGTGACTACTAGACCCCAGCACCACGTTGAGGTGCAAGCCCGCGCTGGGGTTCCGATGAACTTGATTCATCGGTTGATAACAACCTTAAGTAATAATCGGCGTTACTTGTCCCTCAATTCAAAGAGTAAGTTTTGCCAATAGTTCATCCTTTTCGGCGATATTTTCTACGAAGTCTTTCTCAGTAGTAGTGAGCAACTCCTCGGTAGAAGAGAGTAATCCCAAAAGCTTTCGAATTGAACCACAAGATTTTTCTTGCTCCTGTTCAAGCTCGATGATCTTCTCTTGGAACTTTGAGACAAGATCTTCAAATTCGAGTTGCTCATCTTTGAGATGGGCGACTAGGTTCCGAAACTCCTCGAAGTCTTGGTCCTTGTTATCAAAAGATTCTTTGATGGTTTTGAAATGGGCAGCTGACCACTCCTCAAGGCCTTCTGGTGTATATCCACCAACCGCTTGTTTCCAAGATCCAAGTAGCGGCTCAAGGTCAAGTCGGGTATACACAAGCCGCAGAATGGCGTAGAGGGAATCAATCAATTTTGGAACGTCCTCGACTAATTCAGCATTGGAAGACGGCAACGAACTTACTTGATCTTTGGCACGAACTTTCTGCCGGATGCTCTCTCTCCTAACTTCCAACTCTTGATCGTTCCCATCCTTGCTGTTAAGAGCTTGCTGAAGAGCCATTTTATGTTCTCTGTCTTTACGCTTAAGAGTTTGCTCATACTCTGAGGCCTGTTGCTGAATGGCTTTCATGTGCTCCGCATCTTTCATGCTCAGAGCTTTCTTATGCGCCTCGTACTGGGCCCCGAATCTCTCCAAGTGCTCCTGCTCTTGCGCGAGCCAGTCTGCCTGACGATCTTCATTGAGCTTGTTGGGATTTTGCTGGTGCTGTTCAGTAACTTGATCTAAAGCAATCTGGTGATCTTGCCGTAAGGCAGCGATTTCGCTGTCTTTCCTTCTGATAGCATCATTGTGCAAATCAGTCATTTCAGCAATTTTGCTGTCTTTCTTTCTGATAGCATCATTGTGCAAATCAGTCATTTCAGCAATTTTGCTGGCTTTCTTTCTGATAGCCTCATTGTGCAGATCAGTCATTTCAGCAAGTTTGCTGTCTGTCTTTCTGATAGCATCATTGTGCAGATCAGTCTGGTTCTGGAAGATTTCCTTCCGCCGACGAAGCTCCTGGAGCTCGTCATCATCATGCTTCTTTACTGCTGCAGCAATCCGATCGTCGGTCCTGTCGATCCCTTTTAAAACTTCAGAGACAGCGTCTGCGATAGGTTGAGCTTCAGCGAGAGCGGCTTCTAAAGCCTCTACTTCTGCCAGCTCCGATGCAATCGACGGGTCGTCTACATTGTAGACAAAAGCCAACCGTGCTCTATCCCGGTCGTGATCCATTCTAGTCCGTATGGAGAATCGCTGGCCATAAGCTGACTTAGGCCCATCTCGGGGTTTGTTTCCGGGCTCCATGGTGTTGACGGATGCGGAGGTGGGCTAGACGACGGATGTGGGATTTAAGATAGGCGAATTACCTAAGACGAACTAGACCGAGGACGGATAGGTGGAGATTAGATTACTCATCGGTTATCAACATCAAATCTTGAGATATATCTTGTTAAAGTATCTACAAAATGCCCGTTCGAAAAATGCAATCTTCAGAATATGCAACATGATTTACACACTCTAACCTAGTCCAATCCACGTGCGCATACTGAGAACAACGGAGCAGGTAGTTCCAGGCAGACATAACATGATCACATTCCCATAGTCATGATACTACTCCCTATAACCTTTAACTTATTTAACTATAAGATAAATCTATTTCTTAACTTTTAAAGATTATGCTGTAGTGATAAGTGCTGTAATATTGTGACTCTTTGTATCACAGGCTGTGATTGGGTTGTGTCCAGAATCCTCGGATCTTGGTGGTCGCCGGTGATTAGCCGGCGTTTAGCCGGCATTTCCATAACTTAGATGACTCCAAACCTTCTCTCCAACCAAACGCCACGTCCACCTCGCAACACATACAACATGCGACGAGGACGACATACCGTCAGTGATAGCGCTGACGACGGCGACGACGACTACGTAGATGACGAGGTCATCTCGGACTCTCAGGATGATTCGCAGCGTGGCAGGGCCAGAGACCGCCTTCTAGGTGGTACGCAGCAGATCATCGAACAACAGCCGCTGGATCTGCCATCGCGCATGCGGCCAAAACGTCCTAGCAAGGTGCTCTCGCCCTCTGAGGATCGACCGGAAGCTCGAAGTATTCGACCATTTCGAGCAAGTCACGCGTCGCAAGATGACGCGGAAAACGCCGGCACTCAGGGCACCCTCCCTGAGTTCAATCCCAGATCCTCCACTCCAGACGTTGATGATACTTCAGACAAAATATTGGAGAAAATGGATCGCTTTGAAGAATTGGGAAGGGCTATACCTCAAGATGGGTTCAAAGCCATGATTGATCTCGCATTCGATATCGAGCGAGAAGATGGTTCGATCATCGTCGGAGACATGAGCACCGAATCCGACCGGAGAGGGTGGCGTGATAGGTGCTGTTATATATTGTGCAGCATGCATGAGCGCGCCGTACAAGAAATTTGCTGCGGAAACCTTGCGAAGGCCTATCTGGAGGATGTCTCCCTAAGCCGCACAATCGATTCATTCACATCCCAATCAGCGACCCAACCTTCAATCTACGTCAGAATCTTGACTGATGAAGAGGGAAATTCGCCCCCTGTGAGGGTCATACGGTCTCTCATAAACAGCATGAGCCGATATCTAGAACTTCGTTCACCATTAGATATGCTCGCAGCCAATTCACTTGATAAAAGAGTGAATCCAGACTGGGACTCGGAATGGTCGCGTAATGGCAGACGACATTTCCTCGAGACATCCTCGGGAGCAACTTCGGAAAAAAGACGACAGAACTTTCTGATGTTTGTCCGTGCTCTGGAGAAACGAATCGAAGGACTTGACGACGAAGTGCCGCTCCACCCTCCTCTGCAGTACTTTGGATTTTCGGTCAATTCGCAGACCAGAACGGCGCAGCATGACTCACACCAGGGCTCAAATCCTATTATGGGCCTTGTAGATGTGATCCTTTCAATATCAAAGGAGACAAAGCGCTACAAATCTCATGGATACACTATCTGCATGATCGCCGAAGAGGACCACGCCGCCTGTGCAGAAATGTTACTGACCAGAATTGGCAACGGATACAGCAGAAATGGCCGAGGCTTCAATCTGGCAAGAGCTGGCTCCAGTAACAACAGCATCAAGAACATAACCCAGGAGGCATGGGATCAACACCGCAGTTTTGTCATGGATGACACCCCGTGGAAAACAAACATGCAAATAGAGTTCGATCGAGCTGATGCATACATCAGAAGGGTTCTGAAGCAGCGAAGGGACGCGGCGATAGCTGCACTTCAACAGCGTTCAAAACATACCAGGGAGGCTGCCACTAAGGCTCTCGCTCGCCGACAGGACCTCACTAGTCTTGAAGAATCAGGCGTACAACTTGACCAGACCATACGGGTCGATGTGGCAAGGGAGTTAACGGACGCAGCCGGACTCAACAAGAAGATGTCTGATTTGATGAAAAAGCTATAGGCTTTCTTCCATGAAAGTCGCTGATTTCGATGATGCGATCGAACTCGATCGTAAAACATCTTCAAGGCTTCATCATGAAAGTCGCTGATTTCGATGATGCGATCGAACTCGATCGTAAAACATCGTCAAGGCTTCATCATGAACTTATTTTATTACCTACAATCGAATCTGATTGTAGAATACCAAACCACAATCGAATCTGATTGTGGAATATAGGTTCTTCCTTTGCCCCGATCGAATCTGATCGGGAAAACTCCAGCGTGGCTTGCACCTCAACGTGGTGCTGGGGTCTAGTAATCACCTCTTTAGGAGGTGATGAAGCTAAGACAAGCCCTTCCCATCCCCAGTTCATACTTGATTGGCTCTAACAATTCTGACTTATAGGTCGCTCTATCAAACACCCCCACCGAACGACGAGAACGAAGAGCGTTCAACTCGAAGCAACATGCCGCATCTCCAGAATCCATGAGATCGCCTCACGATATCGCGACACCTGACATGGTAGGTTGGATTTCTCGCCCATATCAAAGCCTCTCACATTCATCTTGCTGAGCGACAAAGGCGACAAGCAACCTCTGTACGTCGCCAATCGATTCATCTCTCTGCTACCAAGCTTCTCCCGCCTCAACGATGAGCCACGATTGACGCAGCAGTGAAGAATACCGGTCCATTCGCTTGGAGGGCAATACTTGTTCAGCGAAATCGCTTTGGTCGCTGGAAAGGAGCAGCTTGTTGGGTCGAAGGCAGCAAGATACAGGGAAGGGACAGCGAAGCTGGGATAACCCTCAATGGTAAATTAAGATTAGATGTAGGATATACCAGGAGAATAAGGATTGATGAAGACATTGCGTAGTTTCCTACGGGAACTGGTGACTACATGAAGAGACCGTGCTCGCTTCCTTTTTGTTGATCGTAAAATGGTCAATGGGCGGTTCTCGTAAACCGCATTTTATATTCGCAAATATTCCGTCATGGTCATTCACTATGGGAAGGAACTCACTGCCCCTTCGTAATGGGGAAGGTCTACGGGATTCTATTGCACATCCCCGGTGAATCCCCCAATGCCAAGACTTGCCTTGGTAACCTTTGTCTCGCCTCGCCCTCGCTCTCTTCCCAACCACAACATTCCATATCGCTTCCTCGCAATCCTTGTGAGATTGTGGGCAAGCAAAGCGGTACGCGACAGCACATCCTTCATCATTGAAGGCACCAACAGAAAGTTCTGCGGGAAATAATCCTGATTTGGTCAATGAAAATGAGGACATTCCTGCTCTCAGTGGCTTCCCAGAGCAAGATCCACAAGGATGGCGTAAATCATCCGAGGATATGATGAGTCGTTGAACACCAGGGGACGGAAGCAGGACGAAGACTTAGTGAATCTCCTCAAGGACCCTGAAAACGTCTCGAGTGGTTTCATAGGCATGGCACTTCGCGCGAACAAGTACGATCTAGAGTCGAAGAAAACCCTATCGGCTAAGGTCGTTCCTAAGGAAGGGTAGCCCGCCTTTAGCATCTTCAACAACAGGATATAAAAAATTTAGAAGTTAACTCCTACTTTGTGTTTCCAAACTCTGATAGTGATGTTCGCGATTGTTCGACGTTGGATAAATAAATCATCTGCTGCACAAGGACTGCCACTTTGCCCGCTGGATTGAGGTTTCGCGATCCCCGTGATTTTCGCCACGCGACGGCTGGCCTCACGCCCACGCGCTTCGGCGCCCGGACGCCGAAGCTCCGGCCACTTAATTGAAGCGGCTTTGAATTTTTACTCCTACCTCTACACTTCATCGCTAACACAATGGATAGATCACAGGACTCTCCATCCAAGGATGAAACCGTCGAGGATGCCTCTGACGCCCGAAAAACTGAGCCGTGGACGTCCATATTCAATCGCAACTCTGCGTTGGACGCTGGCAGAAAGTTCCTGTCAGACAAGCCAAAGCAAGAGATACGTCAACCGCTGCCTAATCCTAAGGTAGCGAATGCGACAGAACTGAACGCGGCCGTTGAACGAATCGGACCCCGTAGAGCTCCAGGACACACCAGCCAGGATCTTAAGGAAAAGACTGAAAAGCAGCGTAAAGAAACGAATGCTTATATTCAGACTTTCCAGGATACTAAACAAGAACTTGCTAAATCTAAACAAGAAACTGTTATAGCTAAGCAAGAAATTGCTAGATTAACTGAATTGCACACAGGTAGATTAGAATCCCCCGAACGCGGGCCTTTCACGCAATCACCACGAATCGGACGACCGTCCGATACGCGCCGCGACACAATGTCCCGTCAAAACAGCAGTCCCTTGACTGATCTGTTCGCCTTGGACACCGGCTTCGACGACGAGGACGAGGATACAGAACCTCTGCATCAGAATCAAATACCTCGAAGAAGCGTTGATCCCTTCACACTCAACCCAACACAGGGTCCTCTCGGAACTAATCGAGAGGAAGACACTCAGCTTGCAGACAATGCGAGCACTCCGGCCCGTCGACGAGGTCGACCACCAAAGCCGAAGAAGAAAGTAGAAGAACCCTCCGAGCCTATACCAATCGCTGTCCGCTCACAGGATGGAGGTTCCTGGGAAACAATCGATAACCTGAACCCAGGAGCAGCGAAGGTATTGATCGAAAACAACGAGAACATGGCTGAGAATAAACTATATTTTCAGAGATACACGTCAGTACTCAAGTCTGCAGCTCAGGAGGTACACCACCAGCAGCCTGTATGCGTTCAATGCTTGGTTATTGGGAGATCGAGCGGAAGCAGCCGAAACCGCTGCAAATGGGAGACCGGCCAGGATCGTGCCTGTGCAGCATGTTGCAGAGCACTGCCACCAAGACCTTGCGGTAGATTCATCGAGCACAACGGTGAAATAACTATTGGTTATCTACCTCTTCCAGAAAAAGAACGAGGAAGCGGTCAACTCCAATGGAAAGACAAGCGGTACTGGGTCATTGATAAGTGAACCTATTGAACAAGCTCTTGGGAATTTCACGCAAGACCATGAGAATCGTCATGGAAACCTTCAGCTCATCAATGCCAGAAAACTGCTATCCATGAGAACCATCAGTGAACCTATTGAACAAGCTCTTGGGAATTTCACGCAAGACCATGAGAATCGTCATGGAAACCCTCAGATCATCAATGCCAGAAAACCGCCACCCATGAGAACCATCATGGAAATACCTTTTTTCTCTGTTCGACAATTAGATATTTAGATTTCGCTAAATAAAATCTATTCCCGTCGTGTTTCTGTGCTTCGTGTTGGCAATTCATACTGTGATGAGTTTTTCTTCCTTCACCAGACGCTCCAGGTGGCCGACTTGCTTTTACCTACACCGATCTAGTAGGTCTAGGCGAATCTAACATATTTGAATTTCCGTGATCATGAATTTAGCAAGTGACATCACAGTTTCACGCTTATATATACGCAAGTCGATACTTCAGACTGAAAAAAATTTATTTGCTAGCTACTACGATTCCGGAAGAGCTTGCCATTTCTTGGCCTTTCTCTTTCGTCGTTTTTCTTTACCGGCAGCAGGTTCGCCAACCGGGTTTGCCTCAGGCTGCTCTGCAGACTTTTCTGCAGTAGTGTTCGTCTGGGGCGAAGGGGGGAGTGGCGGGAGGTATGATTCCTGTTGAATCTTATTGCCAGTGAGATTCAACACTTGTGCTTTTACTGTGATGTTTCTCACAGCCTCGGACGGGCCTAGTTTTGGCTGAAATGGTGCTTTCAGTCCAGGTTGCTGAGCTTGAGGTGCTTTTTGACCCGCAGCCGTCCGTGGCCCGAACAGATCTGTTGCGGGAGTTTGACCAGCCCAGCGATTTGTTGGTATTGGGGCATCCGTATACCACAGTGGCACGATCTCTATCTGGGATCGAGGCCTAGGTACCGTTATCTCAGTGCGATCCACGAGATATCGAGGTCGGCCTTTGTGTCCTGAATCAGAATGATTTGGTGGATGTTTATCCCCCTTGAAATTACTTTACTTACACTTATTAATACAATAATATAATTATAATATCTTCGAAGCCTATGAATTTATGCATTATGTAGGTTTATAATCTTTTAAAGTACTAATTCGTTTACTTGGTTTCTAGGAAATAACTTTGGTCCAAATTCTTATAATAGTTAAGCTCTACAGGGCATAATTCATAACTATATCCTTAACAAATCTGTTAGTATTAGTACTTTTTCAACTACGAAACGAGATGGTCGAGCAGATGCAGACTTTTCTAGGTTTTGAGCACTTGCGAGACAGCGATGATGTAATAATACGAAACTCGAAATATCAAGGACCGTGAAGCTAGTTGCAACGGAGGATCGTGAGGAAGTACTACACAAGGAATGGATGCAGCGCTTAAATCAGGGTCGAAACTTCCTGAACATTGGTCGGCTTGGCAATACACGCAGGTTTGATCTCATTCTCGAAAGCGTTGAAGTATGAGCCGTTGCTATTGCTCATTGCTCGGAAGTAAGATTCTACCGGGGAGGACCTTGATTAGGGTATTTCGCATATTAAAGCTAGATGAAGGAGTAATAGTTCTTGAAGTTCAATAACCTTGGGAAGCGATAGCGGCAACAACTTTTAGGTTGAAGAAGTGCTGTGGAGATACTTGCAGAGTGATGTGGGGTAGGCACAGCCGGTGCAGGAGATGTATGTCACCGGCCTCAGACTTCTCAGCTTAATCTATATTCCCATTCTAAGTTCTAGCAAAAGAACCATCCTCATCTCAATCCCAGGTTTAGGATTTCGGCGCCATTGCATCTTTTCATCCTAAAAACTCGTGAAATGGGTTTTCCAATTCATCAATGGCAGTTTTTCATGAATATCAAGAGAACTCCAGAATCATAGCAGGTTTTTGCATCTCTCGTCATGATATACATGCATTTCGGCGGACAGCGAAAGCTTTTCTGAGTAATCAGAAACTGCTTTTCTCTTACCCGCTATTCCGCTTGGGAGTGTTTTAGCTTTTAATATCAAAGTGTTGCGCTCTTGGCCGTATCCACTGGCTAAGGACAACATCCCAGTAAGCCTCCGGAGCCGTAGTAAAAGGTGGGTTTTGCCTACATCTGCCATGGCGAACTCCACTCCAATATGTTAGCAAATATCGTATATAGTCTATAGGCAGTAACGTACAGTCTCGAAGTCGGGTGAAAAGGCGGAATATCATATAAGCTGCGAGTGATGGCAAAACAATATATATGGCCGTCTTGTGACAGCATTCCGACGTCGACGAGTCGAAGGAACCAAGGATTGCGTTAAGATACGGGACTAATGATTCAAATCTATTAGCGTAACGACTTGTATCAAGAATTAGAACACTTGCTGTACTGGCTGCCGAACATACTGAGAGTAGTGAGAAGAGAGATTATGAATGAGACGCGGGGGAAAAGAATGTGGGTCGGTTTGGTAGCGGTCTGAAGTCTTTTAGAGTCTTAATGGCCGGCACAGAGCAGGGATAGTTGATTAACTACCAAAGAGAGACTGACACGGTTGATATCCAGAGACTCGGAACATCCAATAGGAATTCGATTATTAGTTCTCTGATGCACGATGTACAATTGCGAACACATATGACGTTTTTGTCCCACTTCTTTGGTATAGTAGTGCTCACGATCGCGTTGAAATGCTTTTTATGAAGGAATTCCCAAGTTTTTGATAAGGCTATATATCGACATGATGTAAGATTATGACGAGCTAGCTTTCCTTGCCTTTAGATTTATATACGCCCAACAGATGATGGTCTCAAACATGACAAAAACGAACTCTCAGCAGATAATTAGGTAATGCAGATAAAGCGTACTGTTTCGGAGTCTTGGCCTAACAAGCATTTTCCTGTCTATTGCCAGAGCAATGATTAACTGTTTATGAACACTTTATGATCCACATTGAAGCGTGTCATTCTAAGTTATTTCATTCAATATCCCGAGATTGCTTTCTCTCCTTGAGCAAGATTCGCGTGGATTCGTAGGGCATCGTAAATGTCTCCCATGACCAAACCTTTTTGGCATTTTTATCCTCAAAACAGAAATCGTACTTTGACACAAGATGCGCAATTACCATTTTCATGATGAGAGAAGCATGGAAACGACCGGGGCTGTAGTAGACTTGATAAGTATGAGAGTGAAAGGGAGTTGAAAGTGATTAGTAGCTTACCATGCCAGAGACCCGTAACCCCAAACGGGATACTTTTCAGAGACATCTGTAAACTTACTTCCTTGCATAGTCGACTGAGGGTTGGTGAACCGTCGTGCATCGAATTCGTATGGGGCGGGATAGTCTTTCTCATCATGCATGAGATCATATGACGAGACGCATACAGTCGCACCGGCGGGAATGGACGGTGAGCCACCGGAGAAAGTAAATTCGTTCAATGCTTTCCTCCTAATTGCGACTAGAAGCCTGTCAGCTCTTGAGGTAGCAAGACTAAGCCACTGTTCGACGCTTACGGGTGTCCAGTGGATGCAGTCTTATTGTTTCCTTTATGAAGCTGTCCAGCAACGGAAAACTCTGCAAGCGCTTATAGTCTAAGGCTTCGAGATTACCAATCTCATCCCGTAAGATAGATTGCCATTCCGGACGAGTACACAGCTGGAGAATGACAAAATGTAGATTCATCCACGGCTGGTGCGATGCTGCGAACCAAATTCCAAGGAGAGACTGCGACAAGAGATGTGGAGTCCAGTAGTCACTTCCTTGTGCTAGTTGTGTCATGTTGTAAGCCATCGTAATCTGCAAGGCATAATCAGCGGTTGGCCAATGCATACGCTTCAAGATTTCTCACCTGTTTTAGGTGCTCTGGTTCATTCCATTCTTCTCTGTTCGGCCCCATTATCTCCATCAGTCGGGCCAGTATTAAGTGCATAGCTTGGCCTCGGTGCGTTATGATACCGTGAATGAAACTGTTTAGTTTTTATGTCAATGACGTTGGAATTTACACTTCGTTACTTGGCTAGGGGGGTAGGAACATACGAAGACATAAAGGAGGGCGTAATTTGTAAAGCTGCCATGCAAGAAACCATTTCACGTGGATAGCGAAGTAATGCATCTGCGAAGTCTGGATCCGATGCTGTTGCTAATCAGAAATGGCAGTAACATCTTACACGGAGTGCATACAAAGGTTTTCGCCAAAGAAAATCAGACTCATTAGCCTTGAGGCAAGAACTCTGACAGTCTTTGCAACTGGTATAGAAACAACACCTACATAGACAATATTAGTACATATCAACGATCTCCTTGTAGAGAAGTGATTCTATTTAGAGACATACCCTGAGCGAGCTTTCCTTGTTGAAGTTCCGCACTGAAAGCCTTCTCCAACCTTATTGCTAAGAAGGGGAATAGGTTGGGCAAATTGCTAAGACCGTTGACCTGAATAACACGACCCGAAAGGCGAGCGCGCGCAGCAGCCGTATCATGGTGTTTATACTTGTCTAATGTATTTTTGAAACTAAACATCTTTGGTTGTCAACAAATGCGTCCATTAAAAACATATGGGAGAGTAGTACATCAGCGTAGGCAGCCCGTTGTGACAGTGATGAAGCCTCGCTCAGCTCGGCAATTTGATTTTTCGTGGACACAATGAAGACCGGTACGGAAGACTTCCATGGCTTGTAAAATTTTGCGGACCTCTAAAATTACGATGTGTCAGCTCATGGAGCCATGGATCAATGATGGTGAAGTACAAAATCTTGGATGATGAGGAAGAGTGCTGCGCAGAAGCTGTAGATAGTCGCCTGCGGTTGCCGCATGATGCCCTGTTCGCTGGTTAATCATCTGATGCTAAGTCTTCCAGAAGCATATAGCCAATAGACGCACCCGAAGCAGGATATGGAAACCCATAAAAGCTACCAGGGCAACAACAACCCATAGTGCTGAAGAATAGACGAATTCCATCTCGAATTATCTATCCAGTATGAAAAGTAAGAAGCGGGAAGAGGCAAGAAAGGACGACGAGAAATTTCAGCTTGGAAATTGAGAAACAAAAACCGAGCAGCTCCACTGTTGCAGTTGATATGGGTTAAATTATTTGGAGCACTACCTCATGTTTCTCACGTCGAGCAGTTTGCTTCGCCATTTCACAATGCACCACATTCATTTGTAACTCATTTAAAATCGGCCTCCGAAGATATGGTATATTCCCAGAAACGCGGTCATGCCATTCAAGAGTAGGGGGCCGGTGTAAGTTTCCAACCTCAACGCCGCTCAGCCGTCTGAACAAACCAAAGGGTGAAGAGATAACCAGCCAGCTCCTGATTTAGCTGCACAGAGCAATATATGCCCTGGCAGCCAGCCCCTGCTTATAACTCAACATATCCCATTGTGCGACCAGCCGACATGCTCAAGGCTACAGAAGAAGTGGCCCCCAAAATGTACCGCCGCAGCTGAGGTTGGTTGGTTGGATTAATGCTCCACAACGGAGTCACGTACGGCACAGGGTTGCATTATGATTAACCGTCGAAAT
Source organism: Hysterium pulicare CBS 123377 (assembly GCA_000467715.1). Lineage (NCBI taxonomy): Eukaryota > Fungi > Ascomycota > Dothideomycetes > Hysteriales > Hysteriaceae > Hysterium > Hysterium pulicare. The sequence continues at coordinate 40,975 of AJFK01000913.1, forward strand.
CCGGCTCATATACATGTCTTTTTGCCCTTGCATCATTATGTCTTATCAACATACATTGCGGCACAGCGAATGCCTCCTAGGGCATGCTTAGGCAACGTTAAGATCTACATTTGAGGAGACTGCAGCTACGGGTTGAACCTCCTCAGAAAACGCAAGTATAAATGAGGAGTAACGAATGGTAATAAATCGGATATTCATCAGGTTGCGATCTAGATGGCTTGTATTTGCTATCACTAAGCAGCTTAATCTCAACGAAAGCAGCGTAAAATCTAATCTAGAACTATTTCCAAAGCAACGATAGTATAATAATGGAGTGTGTGATCGATTAGCCCGAATTTCTCCTGTCTCTCAGCCTTCCCGAAGGCGAGACCCCCTAATTGCTCAGTGCTCAATGCCAATTGACAGGAAGATCTTGCGCCAGACTATGAAGTACGTGACGATAGATCATACCGCACCAGAGACTCTGTAGTCGATTGGATCTTGGCGGGCGTTGTTCGAGTGATAGATGGCGTCCTTTCGAAGATTACGTCCGGCATGTCCACTTCCTGTCGTGGTTCCATTTGGATGGATGTGAACAAGATCAATAGAAGAGTTTTCTAATTCTTCCATGTTGGCGTAGCTGCTCTTCTTCGGAAATTGAGCAGATGACAAGGTGGTGTTGGATCTATCCGACCTATAGCTACCCTTTCGGCTTCGGACGCGGAGTCCGCGGAACGGTTTCACAATTGAGGACACCGTGGAACCCCATCCGTCGCCTTTGTCTCGGCAAAGGCAGGCTAGCGATGGCATGCAGCTGACGGAGATACCCACACACATCTCAATGATGAACATGAGCATGACTGGTAGGACTTCGTACGGATAATCTGTTTGATGGTCTTTTAGACGATTCATGAAGAAAATAGTTAATGAGGAGGCAATGCATGCGCTATGGTCATTGTCAGTAACACAACCAAAGCGGTCCTTTTGACGGTATAATCAGTACTTACGCAAGGCCTGTGCGAAAATGGTCAAAACCCCTAGCTTTTTCTTGAAGCTAAGATGAAGAGGTATTATCGCAATAATCGGGATGATGAGAATGCAAAGATCTAAAAGCAAGCTACAGCTGGCTATAGGAATGACCGTGTTGAAAGTCCTGTAATAGCGTGGTGTCCCGAACGATTGTTGCCAGGTCTGTCCGGGCGAAGGTGACGTAAAGTAGAGTTGAACTATAAGGACAGAGATGTAGAATCCCCAAGTGACAATCAACCCGGTGTAGACAGTGTATCGTAGCCATTTCAGCGGCTTGAACAGCTGAAGATACATGATGAAGAATGACGATTTGGCGAATGGCCAGACGAGAGTAGTGGTGAAGTTCGAGAAGAAACCAGCCTATTCAAGCGTCAGAGAGGATTATATATCTATGAAAATTACTCACAATTATGAAATCATCACTCCCTAGGTGAGCTACAGACAAGTCCCACACATGTGTCCCGAACTTACCTCGCGTAACAGCTGTGAGACGAATTAGATATATCAATAACTGATTTGCAAAGGGGCGTTACCGAAGATGTTAACCGAATAATAAATGCAGGTTCCGAACTGATGACCACGTTAATCATGTCTTTTCTCGCTCTCGGAGGGTAGTTTTGGGCTTGCTTACTATGGCAGCCAGAGTCGTCCCTAGCAATTCATGTCAACAACATCAATAAGGCAGACTTTATCTCGGGTTTCATAGAATACATTGATAGGAATAGAGAAAGGGGAGTCTTACAATCATCTGGAGTGGTTTTGCGACTCACGAACAGTTTCGTGTAAAATCTCAGAGAGGCAAATGTGAACATGATTGCCAGGCCAATGGATCCAACAATAATCAAGATGTAGCCCTTAGACTGCGGGTTTGTGAGATTGGATATAACTCCTGGTGGAGGCATACCAGCCGGAGTCGTTGCTTGCTGTGCGGGTGGCATAGCCGCAAACGCGGCGGCTGCCATGAGAAGATCTGAATTTGATGCCATGGCGAGGAAAGCAACTGGGAACTAGAACTTTGTTCAAAAAGGCTCAAAGGGTGCGAAGGTGCACTCCCGAGGGGCTCCGTCCAAGGTTTAATAGCCAGCCATGTGATGGAAATAAAAATAACTCCCATGTTCATGTTCATGTTCATTTTCGTTTTAGATTAACTCCCCGGGCCGCACAATGAAAGAAATGCAAACGACCATGTTTGAAAGCCCCCACGGCAGCAAAATGATGGAACGGGGTTGAAGTTTGAATGCAGCCCGATGCCAAGTAAGTGGCACAGCACACGCTTGGGTGGCACCCTAGTGAGGTGCATGAAAGGTGGCACGAAGCTGGCGGCAAAATGAAAAACGGGTGCGGCGTAGTTTTCCTGCATGGCCAACCCCGAATTGCACGGTGCAATGATCCGCCAATCTTACATAGTTGCGCTTGACTTTCAACATCTCTATGAAATCACGGCTTCGATATCTTCAGCACCTTTCTACGCCCACTCCTTACAGATTAGCTTTCCATATCGCCGAAATACCCAATGCCGTCTCTTGCAAGGTTGCTTGATTTCTGGAACAGCTCCTGCAACGAAAACTTACCCTTTTCGGTTCCGATTACAGCACTAGCTTTGCTGCTTTCATGGAGATTCTGGAGATTCACGATACGTCCTCGGCTCCACCCCGATGACCCAAAAGAACTTCCTTATTGGATTCCTTGTATGTACCAATTGCTTTGAGTCGGCTAAGAGCAGGGATAACTAACAACGTCGCCGCGATAGTCCTCGGTATTCTCAATCTCTATCACCCTAACCTCCATCTTCCAGTATATCGCGTGGAAGCTGACCTCGTACAGGTCACGTGGGAAACTTCTTTATGAACTTCAATGCTGTCATTGATAACGGAAGGTGATATCCACTTGTTATGAAGAGAATCCCATTCCGTTTCGAGATTAACAAGTCTTCAGAAAGTCTTTCAACGATAAAAGAGAACCTTTCAGCATCAATATTGCAGGGCAGACGATCTATATCATTAGCGATCCACAAGACGTTGCTAGCGTTTACCAAAATTCGGCCTCTCTATCGATGGATCCTATCACTACTGCTATGTATGCGTCGATGGGCATGGCTCCAACACGAATCAAGGTTCTGTTCCGTAACAACCCTTCAGCAAAATATAACAACAGCAATAAACGCCCCCTAAATCCCACTGAAATGATTATAGAATTGCACCACCAACAACTCCATCCAGGAGACAGATTCGATACTTTATTCAAGGGGAGTATTCTACCTGGCATGTCCCAAAACATGAAGCTTCATACCGTAAAAGATCACCCAGCTGTCTTGAATCGGATGGATAACGCTTTGACGGTTTCTCTCTTTAAGTTGTGCACTCATACCTTTATTAAAGGGACTACAGATGCGTATTTCGGAAAGTGTATATGGGAAGTGCAGCCAAAACTACTTGACTATTTTCTAGAGTGGGAACAAACTAACTGGAAATTCCTTTTCCAGCTACCCGACGTATTTAGTGGAGATATGCTTTCGGTCAAGCAAGTGCTTGTTGGCACCTTTGTCAAGTTCTTTCAAATTCCAGAGAAGGCTCGACCGGACCGAATTTATTTTGTTGAAGCCTTGGAGAATATGCTGCGTGAAATTGGCCTGAGCGAAGAAGAGATGGGCGGCATTATGATGCTGCACTTCTGGGCGTAGGTCGTGATGTTGTGGTTCCGTCTTGTAGTCGTAGTGCTGATACGAGAGTAGGATAATTGGCAATGTTTACAAAGTCGCCTTCTGGACCGTTGCTCATTTGGTAAAAGAACCAGCACTTCTCGAAGCGATCCGCGAGGAACTCTTACCAGCAGGCCAACTGGGAAGCCAAACAATCGACGAAAAATACCTCATGGAACATTGCCCGAAGCTGGACTCACTCTTTGGCGAGGTTTTGAGAATGACAGTCACGAGCCCACTTGGACGTGTGGTAACAAGACCTACAACTATTGGAGGCAAGACTTTGCGAGAGGGGAACAAGATCATGGTATGATTCTACTTCCAACACTGCCATCTTCATAAAGAAGCTAACCGACCTTGAATAAGATTCCCTTCCGAGATTTGCACATGAATGAGGATGTTTGGGGCCCAGAATCTCGATTACTGGACGCTCAGCGCTTCCTAGACAACCCCAAGCTTTCGAGAAGCCCAAGTTATCGTCCATGGGGAGGCGGAAACACTTTGTGTCCAGGTCGTTTCCTCGCCAAAAGATCGATATTCGCGTTCTTAGCCCTACTTCTAACTCGGTATGACATCGACGCCAACATCGGAAAAGTCGGCCTACATTTCCCAAGGGGAGATAGTACAAAGCCTTCTCCTGGAGCGGAGAACATTGCAAATGGCGAAGATGTGATTCTCCATTTGAGACCCCGTAGGGCAACCTGACAGACTGGTTAGTTCTGGTGTATTCAAGCAGGACGAAGAAAAACGGCGTGCTGGACAAAGAATGATCAGATTGTTTCCCGTATATTCACGTGAGTCTAGGGATATCTCCATTCCTAGTCGAGATATAAATATATGAGGCTGTAAACGCTTGTCCTCGAAATGAATCATATCCCGATATCTTTCCGGAAGCTGAAACAGCGTATAGAGTAGCAGCCTTGTGTGGGCACCGCCGTGAGCCTTCTTCATCCCTTGTTACGTAGGCAGGGGGGAAAACATGCGGTTGAACGGCGAGAAATGTGGGTTCAAGTCAGCGCTACTTTAATTACGTGCAGGTGGTGAAATCGGCCACCGAAGTTTGATTGAATCCTCCAACTGCACTTGGTTCAATATCATACTTGCATGTTGAACCAGTCTCTCGGTGCTCGTTTCATGCGGCCGGTATAACCCCAGCATTCCTCTTTATTAGTCGGCATCGGGATAAGATATACTAACGCCTACGCCGCAGCCCAGAACTTCAATCGAAATGTTTCTAAGCAACAGCATTCATTTAGCCTGCGAATAGCAGGTCCTATCTTTCGGATCACATATCCCCACTTTGATGCCACAATTTCAAGACATAACAAGGGTTCACCAAGGGCATGTGGAAGTCGTAACTTGAACTTGGTTTGATCCGGCGATGTTTGCACCGCTTCAGAAATACCTCTCACTTATATACAACATCGACACTTTTTCTAAGCTAAATAATCAGCGAACGCTACCATATATGCCACCATGGAAACTTCTAAAAATGATGGAAACCACGTTGACCTAGCTGCTTCGTCCACGTTACCGAGCGATAATGACGGGCTGCCTTCCTCACTTCAATCATTCAAGCTCGCCATTGTCATAGGATCTCTCTGCCTAGGCGTATTTCTCTACGGATTAGACATGAGCATAATCGGAGTCGCCATTCCTAGAATTACTACCGAGTTCCACTCCCTTGAAGATATTGCTTGGTATGGGTCCGCGTACCTATTGACGCTTACGGCGTTCCAGCCATTCTTCGGAAATCTATACAAGTACTTCAACGCAAAGCCAATCTACCTGACATCTCTTATCCTTTTCGAATGTCAAAAAATACTCTCCCCAAAGTTCGATGCGCAAGAACTGACATAGTACAGTGGGTTCTGTTATATGTGCCACAGCCCCCAACTCACGGTTACTCATTTTCGGACGTGCATTCTTGGGGATTGGGGCAGCTGGATTACTCCAAGGTGCTTTGACCATTATTGGATACGTAGTGCAGCTCGAAAAGGTCCCCCTTTACCAAGGCATTGTAGTCAGCGCAGTTGCTATCAGTGCAAGCGCGGGCCCTGTTCTCGGTGGTGTCTTGACGGATCATGTAAGCTGGAGTATGTTCTCATACCATACCGCATTGCTAGAAAGACTGACCTCTAGTAGGGTGGTGTTTTTGGATGTAAGATTGCGCTAGACTCGCCATTTCTCATCCTAACAAATTCATAGTAATGTTCCAGCGGGCGCAGCAGTTGTTGTCTGCATATTTTTCTTTGTTACCATATCCCCTTCTGCCGAACAAGTGAACCAATGCCAGGATCTTCCACTCCGAGAAAAATTGAAGCATTTAGATGCCTTTGGAACCACTATTTTTCTGGCAGCTATCTGCTGCCTCCTGCTTGTTCTGCAATGGGGTGGCCAGAGCATCAAATGGCAAAGCTCCACATCCATTGGTCTCTTCATCGGATTTGCTCTTCTAGCTCTGCTTTTCGGCTTCTTGCAATGGAAGCTCGGCGAACATGCGACTATTCCTCTCCGAGTGCTTCGAAAGCGATCTATCTACATGGGCTCTTTAGTTTTATTTACTTTAGGAATATCTAGTATAGCGGTACTTTCTCAGTCATTCCAATAAAGAAAGATAATGGATCATTCACTAATAATACCTTAGTACGCATATTACTTGCCAATTTATTTCCAGTCAATTCAAGGAGTCTCTGCAACAGCGAGCGGAGTCCGTTTGATCGCCTTCATAGTTCCACAAATCATAGCTATCGGGGCTATCGGAGCTGTGGTGTCAAGATGGGGTTATTATGTAGGGGATTTCTCCTCAACTCTCTCGTGTGAACACGAATTAACTGCTCAGGTGCCGTACATGATCATCGGAATAGCTGTATCTAGCATCGGAGGTGGCTTGCTGACCACGCTTGATGTCCATACCAGTTCTGTGGAGTGGGCGACTTATATTGTCCTCAATCGCGTTGGAATTGGCATGGCGCAACAGCTCCCTTATACAGCGTTACAAGTAGTACTCGAGTAAGTTGAAAATCAAAGAGTTAATTGCGAGCAAGAGACTCGAGCTAACACGTAGCTAATAGACCAGAGGATGTGGCGACGGGAAATGGTATTGTACTTCACTCCAACCGGTTTAAACCGTTTGACGGATACGAATAACTAATGAATGCCAGCAATCGCAGTCTTCACATGGCAATTTGGAGGGTAAGATAAACCGACCTTCGTTATCATATCGATAGCAATACTGAACAATTTAGTGCACTGGCGGTATCCATTGGCCAAAATCTTTTCTTGAACAAGCTCGCGGCTGCAATTCCCTCCCATACTACCTCGGTCCTAGTTTCAGAGGTTATAGCAGCTGGAGCAGGAGGGCTCAAGCAAGTTGCACCATCTGCTGAGGTGCTCTATCAACTCCGGGAAGCCTATGCCGAAGCCGTACGCACAACGCTCATATTTGCTTTAGCGGCAACGTGCTTGGCGCTGCCTTTTGCTTGGAGCATGCAGTGGTTGAATATTAAAAAGACTTCCGAGGAGCGTCAGCGAAAAGCGTCGGAGCGTGTCGTAGAAAACTGTAGTGCAGAGGTTAACAGACGGGGCGACGAAGTCGACAAAGTGGAGTAGGTTCTCTCGGCACTGGGTCGAGAAGGGTATGGCTGGAATGTAGCAAACAGGGGTACACCACATTACGTACATTATATGAAAGCGAATCTCAAGGCTATAATGGACGCAATTCTGGAGACGTCAAGGAACAGGATTGACCAAGTGCACAAGAAAACAGTGGCAACACAGCTCCAGATAATATCCATAGTTCCGCGTCCATTCGGGGAATCGACCCATCCGTGGTTCAATGTCGTGCCTGTAGCATTCATCTTTGGTCGATTCGTATGTGCGGGTGCGAATATAGTAGCGGCTGGCAAACGTTTGGCATGTTGGTAGACCCAAGGCACTGCAGGATATGAAGGATAGGTACTTTGGTCTCTGTCTGCCTGTTGAATGCGGCTTAGGGAAGGCAGAAAAGAGGCTAATGTAGGCGACCGAACACCGAGGCTAGTGCTTGCCGTCGGCTACCTCCAAGGCTACCCGGTGCGCAGATTAAATGCAGCAGGCAATTTCTCTTTAAATACAAGCACCGCTTACGCGTCATTGAGCTTTACTAAGCTCTTCTTCTAGTAACGTTGCGGGGTGTATTGCGAATTCTCCTCATTCATCTCCATTGAATCGTGTTTGACGTCTTTACTTGCATGCTTCCTCCGCAAAATACCCGGCAACGCCGTAGGAGAACCAGAAGGCCGAGGCAAGGGTGTCTTTGAAAGCTTTCCGATCGTCCTGCGGCGTAGCTGTCAGCACGAAATGTGAAAATAAGCTGTAAAGTGCATCCCGTTAAGCTGACTTACCCTCGGTCTCGAAAGAGGTTCGTGACCGTTCAACACAGAATGGCTGGCACCGTCATTCTCACCGGGGCCAACGGTTCGGCTGGTCTTCATGCCTCCGACCATATCTTGAATGCGTATCCAGAGCTCACTGCTGTCTTCACCGTCAGAAGTGCCGCCGTCACCGATGTCAACACCAAGGCCTTGCGTGACATCATTTCGCAATCCCCAAATGCCAGAGCCTCCATTCACGAAGTCGACCTGGCTAACCTGACGGCTGTCCAAGAGTTTGCTAACACCATATCTGCCGGTATCGCGGCCGGCCAGTACCCGCCCCTCAAGTCCATCATATGCAATGCCTATTACTGGAACCTCATCGCCGACCCCGAGCTCACCGTCGACAGCTACGACAAGACGTTGCAGATCGGCTTTATCGCCCATGCCGCCCTGATTCTACGCCTTCTCGACAAGTTCGGTCCCAATGGCGGCCGCATCGAGCTCGTCTCTAGTATCGCGCACTACCGCCGCAAAACCCAGATGTCACCCTACATTCCCGAGATACCCACAGATCTAGATCAGCTTGTACACCCGCCCTCCGACTCGGACAAGCAAGGCCGCGGTTTCCAGAGATACGCCAACTCGAAACTCGTCCTCACCACCTGGTGCTATCCGCTCAACCGCTATCTGCAGCAAGTAAGTTCACCCACGCCCGCTCTTCTTAGGCTTTCAACACTGCACCCATATTTATACGCACACGGAGAGAGCCCGGAGCGAAGGAGCGCTGACTAACGCCAATTGCCTCGTCCAGGACCCTAATCTCAGCAAGATCACCGCCGTAGCCATGAACCCAGGCAACATGGGCGACTCACGCGCCTTCCGCACCAACACGCCCAGCTCGCTGCAGTTCATGCAAAAGTGGGTCATGAAGCCGCTGATGCCCGTGGTGCGCCTTCTCGTTGACCCGACGTTCCGGCGCTCATCGGAGGCAGGCGTCGACATGGTCGAGTTGGCCGTCAACAAGGCGTACGATAACAGCGATCGGGGCTATTTCACTCTGCTCAAGAAGGACGATCCGGATCCGGCGGTGCTTGATGAGGAGACACAGCAGAATATTTGGGTCCAGACTGCCAAGTGGGCTAAGATCACGAAGGATGATACTGCGCTCAAGGGCGGCTTTGAGTGAGTGAGCGTTGATTGAATGGTAGTGTTTGATGTAAGGAGAGGAATTACTTTGAAAGATCCGTTGGTTCTATGTCCTACTTAGAGTTTCCTTTTTAGGTAGAGCGCGTGTTAGCTCACGATAGGTGTCACTATTCGTCGTAATGCGAACTCCTTTGGCTGGATAAGTCTGGGAAGTTTTGTCCTATATACTACCTTCTAAATAAGCTCAAGGTCGGCAACTTGCTTTAATGCCTTTCCTAGAGTCCAAATCAGCTTTGTAGGCTGGTAGTAAAGAAGGCGGTAGCAGTGGACTCACCCTCCCAAACGACAACTTATAAGACCCTATGTGGCGTCCAGGCACATAAAGCCATTCCACACTACAGCTTACTCAGAACCCCCCTTCCCCCATCTCCACTCCCCAGCACAATCTCCTCCGACCTCCAATCCGGATTAAACGTAATCCGATTCAACGGATTCAAGCGATGCGCTCGATCGAAAAGATCCTCGTAGACCCGTCCATCATACCGCCCCAGCGCACTATCGAGCAGGAAATCCGGTATACTCCAGCTATCCACAAGTTTCACCGCGTGCGGTCTCAATTCCGCCATTAGGTTCAATATGGCGTCGTCGAGGCGGTCGATGGAGGTAGGATGAACGGCGGAGGTCGAGGTGAAGGAGTGGGTGGAGTTGGAGATGGTGTAGAGGGCGTAGAGGCGGAAGCAGGTGCGGAGGACGGAGGGCGTGGGGTTCGAGAGGGAGTGGGATGTTGAGGAGAAAGAGGCGTGGAAGGTGGAGATGAGGATCTGTTCGCTGTAGGCACGGCTGAGAGCGTGGAGTTGGATCATGAGTTTTGTCCAGGGTTTCTTTGCGACGATTCGGGCCTGGTAGGCGCGGTAGCTCTACTCATACGTTAGTACCGATTCAAGAGTGTGAGGAAGACGGGGAAGTTCTTACTAGGTCAGCGGCTCGCCATTGGAAAACATCTACGATTGCTTGGTCCTCAATTTTGTCGCCGTGGATAACGTTCTGAGGTATCCTGTGATCGCGATTCTTAAGGTAGAATCGGAAGAGCTCGTCCGTTGGATCTTTCGGTGGTGCCTCTGGGTCGTTGACTGCTTCGCTCATTTTCTTTATCAGGTAGGCGGCGACTTGTTGCGTTATCATCCAGTTGTCACCTTCGACCGTTGGTTTTGAGAGATAGCTGGAAGGGTTAACGATGACTTCTCGAAGTTTGGAAAGAGGCATTTACTCGGCGTTGATACCTACGAGTCCACTTCCGCCTCCAAATCCATGACCGCCCATCGCTCTTCTACATGTCTCTGCGGTTCCATTAGCACGATTCAGAAAGGCTCGGGTATACTCACCGATTCCATCCGCCGCCAAAGTCGTGCACAAACTCTTCAACCCACTCGATGCACTATGCAACTCCGCAAGCGGACCGAAATCTCCCTTCTCCACGCTCTTCCTTGTCCTATCATACAAGTCATACATCATCTGCCCCGTGAAGTGCAACGCGAACGTCGTCGCCAACAACGGCAAAATGCGAATCTGCACAGTCGGATAGTCCAAAACCTTCATCTCTTCCGCCTTCTCATCTTTCTCATCCCGATCTCTAAACTGTCTTCGAATGGCGGTGTATCTCACGGCGACAGTAACGGCTCGTGCTAGGACTAGTCTCGCATGCATGATGATTTGGGCGCGGACGAAGGTTAGGGAACCGTATACGACAGCCGGATGACCGTGCTTGCTGAACGCGCCAGTCTCGTCGCTGATCTCGGCGTAGCGGGATAGCATTGCGGACTTGGGAATGCGGAAGTGATCGAAGAGCATGTAGCCGTTGTCCATGGAGGCGTAGCCATATTTAGGGCCTATGTCGCCGACTACGATTCCGGGAAGAGGTTGATGGGTTCTAGCGTCCCGGATTTGAATTATGAACGGTTGCGGGCCATGAGACGTGTATTGAGTGGGATTGTCTTTCTTGGGGAGAAGGAGCTGGGCTACCACGATCTAGAGGGAACTCAGTATATCCTCGTGAGATATTAGCGGGAAAATGCTTACTGCATGCGTCGCGGTTCGTCCCATGGCCCCGTTCCACCATTTCGAGGCTGTCAGGTACGGACTATGAATCTCGAACTCTTTCTTCTTCGGATCCCATCTAGCTTCTGTCTCCAATCCTCTCACGTTGCTTCCGTGGCCAAGCTCACTCTGCGCATAGCAGCCGATGATGTCCCAATTTAGGATCTTTGGCATCCAGTAAGCATTCTGCTCTTCGCTACCTTGCTCTCTAACCGTAGTCACTGTATGGATCTTAGTTAGAGCTTAGAGGAATGATGCGAAAAGCATACCAAACATGGTCATGTGGAGATGATACGGCGACATCTCATCGTTCAGATACTCGGCCATCTTATAATCCTCGTGGTCCCATCCATGCTTTCGTACTAATCGCTGGATTGCTTTTGCTCTCGCCAATCCGAGATGATAGCGATCCTATCCAGTCATCAACTTAGAACGCCGGATTCTTCCCCGAAGCCTCAGGTCTTACTGGTCTCGACAAGTTCATCTGCTGCTGCTTCGAAAACACCTTCTCCTTCTCCATCACTTTCACTATCCTAGCCTGTCTCGAGAGGAAGTCATCCCGTGAGAGCATATGCTTTGCTAACTCATCCACCGATATCGAAGAGCCACTGCGCTCCGCTTCAAGTGTCGCGGCGCCATCGTATCTCGGTTTGAGACGATCAGTGAAGTCAGGCATGCTTTACAGTACTCAAAAGGTCAGCATCCAGCTAGAAAGCTTGCGATCGGATTCATACGCGATAGTTGGGTGTTACTTTAGACTCTGGCGAGCTACATGGTCCTGGAGAGTCATGTCTTTATGGGGTCGCTAATGTTCCTCCTCGGTTAAGCCGAATCAAGAAATGATTGGCGATTTGGGGTGACATCTTCAAAGTGCGGGGGAGGAGCAGCTATTTAGCGATCCTACCAATTAGTGTAGTGAATCACGGGTGTAATAATTCGTAGTCTCGATAGTAAATCTGCCATATTCTTTTCCACCAGCCTGCAAAGCTAAAGTAAGTTGCCGCGCTTGAGCATATGCGAAAGCAGCATACGAAATAGAACCTATCTATGTTTGTATGGTTAAGGGAGTCTGCAGTACGACCAATAACGACACCCACTGTGAAGCCGATTCTTCGTAACTCAGCTCTATGCTGGAGTAATATGTTCTGAAGCATTGACAAGGTGAGAGGTGAATCTATTAGAATGCCATTTCGATTGATGAAAGCACCATGAAATCCATGTTTGACGCCCACTGAGCTTAAAGGCCCAGCCCAAGTCACATATGCCTGAAATATCATCTCGCTCCCCCAGATTTTGCAGATAATGGCACTTTCTGAGATCTAAGGTATCATATCCACTCATTCTGAAAAGATTGTGAAGAGTAAATGCCATCGTGAGAATCATTCCATCGCCACACAACCTTACTCCACGATCTTCTCAGCCCAGCTCGCTAGACCACCCTCCTCCGCCAGCAACCGATCAATATCCGCCTTTGCCAACTGTACGAGGACCTCGTAAGGAAACTCTGAGCCGTCTTCTCGCTTTGCTACCGGCCGAGGCATGATGATGATGCCGCCGTCTTCGGCACTGTAAGGCTTCCGAACGAATTCCGGTGCTGGTGATGCCGCGCCGGGCAGGGACCACTCGATACCCATGCCAAAGTGTTGCCAATTGGTCACGAAGAGATCAGAACCAAAGAAGAACTCGAAAGTATTCCGATAGTCACGAACGTCCTTCAGTGTTGCGAAGTAGTTGAGGCGGTCCGCAAACCAGTTGGCATCCACCGAGGCAACCGAAGCGTTCAGGGCGTTGGCCACGGGACCGATCGTCTTGGCCGTAACACTAATGGCGAAAGGTTAGCACTGCCTGCAAGGATGGACGTGGCATACTTACACATCTTCAGCCAAGAAATGCGCGATGGGCAAGGTCGCAAAGCTGAAGAGCGCTAGGTTTCCTGTGTAGTCGAAGTCGAGCGGTGGCTTAAAGCTTCGACGATTGTCCACAGCAGAAGCGAGAGTGGTTTCAGCATTCTTAGGTAGGTGACACGCTCTGGCACGGGTGATGTGTGTCCAGACCAGAGCAGCGAGCGTGATATACATGCTCACGGCAGTTCCGGTAGATTCCGACAAAGCTTTTCGAAGATGCAGCAGTTTAGCGGGGTCCAGGCTGAAGATCATACCAGTGCACTCGGGAAGTGGGTCTGGCGGCGGATAAAGGACTTTCAGAGCGTCTTTGGTGCAGATACCCTTCAATGCTGGCAGCCTGCCTCCTTCGAATGGGGTGGCGCGCTGGTCCATCTCCAGCCTCGATTTGGAGTGGTCGTAGGTACCTAAGACGGATGGGATCAACACTAAATTTCAATTTTGTATGGGGAGAGCTCACCAGGTTGTTGAACTTCGCATCGACCGCGGGCCATGTCAGCAAAGGTCTTGTAGATGCCCATTAGTCCGGAGCCATCGAGGACACTGTGATGAGCATACAAGCTCAGAATGAGGCCACCTGGAATAAAGGTTGCTTGGATAGCGAGGGCAGGAATGGGGTGCTCCTTCATTTCCTGGCGACCCTCTGCAATAGGGTTCTCGATGCCTGGATGGTTGAGGAGAAGTTTGGGGCAGAACATCTCGCCTGGGAGTGCTTTTGGAGGCACCCCGGATGCCTTCAGCTCGGGGTAGGTGAAAGGGCATTTTTCCAAGAACTTGATGCTAAGAAGACCGGAAGTGAGAACAGGAGGAGCTTCATCCGGGTACCTGACCGAGACTCTACCAGTTTCCGGGTCAGCAGGCCCAACAGTTCCAGCAATGTAGGGGAAGCGCGCCACAGTAGCTTGGACGGCATCGGTGAGTACTTGAATCGCTGGTCCACAGTCGCCTAGGTCGGGAAAAGGGAAGCCTACGAGGGTGCGTATGTATGCCCGGACACTAATTTGGTCAACAAAGGACAGGTGAAGAGTTTTGGTTGCCATCTTCGCGAGAAGATGTCAGCTTTAGCCTGCTGGTTGAATGGGCTCAGATCTTCCAGGCGAGGACGAAGCAATCTGCAGATCGAGAGAGAGGGAGTTGGTAGAGGGAGGGTTTGGGAGATGAAGATGGCGGCCATAAATAAATATCGTGGAGTCTTGAGAGCCGATTTCGGAACAACCAGTATGGTCCTTCACCGTGTTGGCTTCCAAGGTTGTGGGCGTGACGTGCAGGTCCCTTCGAAAGGAAAGAACAAGGCGGCGACTGCTCAAATAAGTAAGAGCGCAACAAAGTCACACCATCTGGTATGATGCACACCGCTCCCCCAATGCCTTCTGTCATCGTCACCGTAGGAAAGATGATATTCCATATGCTATTTTCCGCCTGCCCTTCAGGATGGTAACTTGCTTTCATGCCCTTCCCAGACTCTGAATTGGCTTTGTAGGCTGGTGGTGAAGAAGGTGGTAGGCTAAGACACACCCTTTGCAAACGACGAGCTTATCTTCCCCGATGCAGAGTCTCTGATCTAATCAGTTTTGTGAGCACATTGATCTCTCGGGCTCGTGCCACTTCAGCCGCAAATAAGTGAGAGTGTTCTGCATCTTCCATTGCCTCTAGCAGTAAAGTAAGGCCAGTCAACTATCAACGCTCAAGTGCTTCCATTGGAGTCACTGGGCAAGAGTGAGGCGGCTTACGATGCACTTGAAAAGCGTCAGTTTTAACAAATAGGACCATCTAGTTGCCCCCGGCGGAAACTCACAAGGCCAGAACGCTACACGTAGCTACAAACACGTCATGGTACGGGCTTTGTCACGCTTGGGGTAAGTCGAGGCGCGCGGATGCAACATTTGCTGTCCCACGACTTGCTCTGATACTCCATACAAGATTGAGCTACTGTAACTCAGGGTGATGGGCTATGAAATCGACACCATCTGACCAACTAAGATGATTTCTGATGTCGTGGCCCGGGAGCGCGGAAAGGTAGGTCACCACCTTATAACACGGAGTACGAAAGGGAAACGAAATGTTGCATTCTGTCACGTCTAGTCGCTCGATAGAGATAGAATCAGTAGAATGGAATGATGGTCGAGTTGCACACCCCTGCGTAAAGATTCGATTGCGTTAGCGAATGCTTTGAGAAGGCAGAGAGAATCAGTCCAGGATTGGCAGGACTGTTGCGTAGGCTACAGCCATATTGCATAAAGACATATAGCTAATGGAATGCATAAGTCGAGAGCCGATTGAAGGTTCGCCGGAAAGCTGGCCGTGGCCTTGTGACATCTCTTGCGTAGCCATGCCCGGAGCAGTTGACGATAATACATCTCTCGCTATTGGCTAAAGCTGCTAGGCCCCAGAGATGATTAAGAGGAGGAAGGCCATCGGAAATGCTGGAACGGTGGATAAGGCTCGTTCGATGATCAACGAACACTGCCAGGCTTTGAGACCACCCTCGATCAATGTAAATGATAGGCGACAATCTTCCTTTCTCGAAACCAGGCATCCTCTCAATCCCAAGCACAACTGACTTAGCAAACAATATCTACTTCCATGAGTAAACTTATCGCCATGGCAAATTTTGGATAGAATAGGAGGCTGCGGTAAAGTTCCTGCAAGGTTGAATGCGGGGTCCCACGAACTTCCCCGCGATTGGCCCCCAATCATGCCGATGAACGCCGGAATTACCGAAAGACGGGAACCAGCCCAACGGAAGATAATAGTATCGAGTACGCTGGACTCAAGAGATTCAACGTGAAAACCGAAATGTATCTGGCGATAGCCGTCTAGCGTCAAAGAAGTTTGGATCAAGCAAGCATGGAAGACCGTACGCACCTCGTACCAAAGCATTCTGGCGATCATATTCTACCAAATTCGGTACGATAAGTCAGCACCAATGGAACAATGTCGTAGCTGAAACAATGATAGCCTCTATTCAGCAGACTCCTTCGTTTCGCATGTCGGAGGCCAGCCCGAATAGCTATTCATGATGCTCGATCGAATCATGAAAGGACGCACATTGAACTACTTTCGGATGTTCTTACTCTTCGGAGAAACATACTAGACATTCTGAAACCAGCCACAAAAGAAGCTCTCAATCGCCGAGAAGAGGTATACGTAGCTATCATAGCAGCAGGTGGCTATGAATATACGGTAGCGATGCTGGCAGTGTTAGCTCTGAGTGCAGCTTGCGTACCAATAACTCCAGCACTTCCCGTGGAAGAGGCGGCATACTTCGTACGAAAATCACGAGCAGCAATTATGCTCGTCAGCTCGCAAGACCTAGAGAAGGGCTATACGTTGGAGAAGCACATCGTAATTTCCAGCAATAAGGATTTCAAGTGCATCCCCATAGGCTCCTCAACAATAATCCCAGCTCTATCGCCCATGGACATAATCATATCGTCGGATAGATACCTTGACGAGAATGGCCCTGGTGTGGTTATCTTTACTTCCGGAACAACTGGGCCACCCAAGGGTGCGGTGATGCGGCGAGCATATGCTTCTGATGGCGCACTGTCGGTTGCTGATCATTTCAGGGTCACCGAGGAGGATGTGATGCTGCATGTTCTCCCTGTGCATCATGCTACCGGATGTGGCATCAATTTCTTTCCATTCCTGATCTCCGGCAGTCGGATTGAGTTTCGTAGTGGAGGTTTCGATGAGGTCTGGATGTGGGAGAGATGGAAAGAAGGAGCCCTGAATCCTGCTCGCCGTCTCACTTTCTTCTCGGGAGTTCCAACCATCTATATGCGTATGCGACGGCATTACCAGCGTACCTTGTCGAAGCTCCCAGCAAGCGAGTTGTCTGCTTACATCGCAGGTGCGAGACAGTTTCGAGCGTGTCTCTGTGGTACTTCGGCCCTTCCTCAACCACTCAATCAGTTCTGGACTGAGATCATGCAGAAGAAAATTGTTCAGAGGTACGGCGCGACGGAATTTGGGGCGGTGTTCAAGGTTCACCTCGATGACATGGACGTCCCAGACGGGTCTGTAGGAGAGCGTGTAGCGGGTATTGACTTGAAGCTATCCGAAGGGGACGAAGGAGAGGTTCTGGTGAAAAGTCCGGTATGATTTTCAGCCATTTGGTCGAATGACTCCTGACCATTTTACAAGCACATGTTCTCCAAATACCTTTATGACCCCGAAGCTACCGCAAAAGCACATGACGCAGATGGATACTTTCGTACTGGTGACATTGCACGAAGAGAAGGAAAGTACTATTGGATTATCGGTCGTGCATCTCTGGATATCATCAAATCCGGAGGGTATAAGATTTCCGCATTGGACATAGAGAGGGAAATACTTGCTCTGCCGTACATTGCAGAGGCCATGGTGGTGGGAGTTCCCGACGATGAGTTTGGTCAGCGTGTTGGCGCGTTGGTATCATTGCAAGAAGAGGAGCTGAACGACGCGTTCTCAAGATCCCATGGTAATTCAATGTTCGTCCTAACGATTGAGGACATCAGACGTGATTTACGCCATAGATTAGCTGGGTACAAGCTGCCTACGCTGTTTCGCATTGTCGACGGAGAACTGCCAAAGACAGTAACTGGAAAGGTGCAGAAGAAGGTTCTTGGACCGCACTTCTTCCCAGCTGACTATCGGAATTGTTCTACAGTGCAGCGTTGGATGCAGTCCAGAAAGAGCGCCAAGTTATAGAGAGCGCGTAGAAATAATGAAAATGATAGATCTACGAAGGGATTTGTGGACGCATGTGAAGTTTGTTCTGATGGATGGATGACGAGGGTGAAAAGGACGCGAGTTGGATCCGCCAAGAGATTTGACCTGACTTTTCTCGGCTAGGCTGGAGAAGGCTGCGTGGCTGTGCTCTCGTCTTGGTCAACAACGCATGAACTTGATGCACGCCCAGTTCGCCCTTCGCTTCTCCTCTCCCAATCACTCTCTCTGCGCTATGTCAGCACCTACAAAAGCAATCAGCATCGTGCATCAAGGACCTGGGTGGCTATGGCATTTCGGCGCAGGGAGTGGAGCCGCCAGTGGCCTAGAATATAGGCCCCCAGGCAGCAATCGACCTCGACAATTCATCTCTCCACTCTTTGCCCACAACATTCCACAAAAATATTCTTATCGCTCCATGATGAAAAAGTGCTAAGGTCTCCGAGAGCTCTGTTTACTACAAGTATGGCATCGAGCGAGTTGGCCACCGCCCAATTATCTGCCATCGAGTTCGAAAATGTACTCCATCGACTTGTGCCCCGACCTGGACATCAGATTGACACAAAGGTCCCTCTCAATGAATCCGTGTTTGATCAGATCCGAAAGCTCCTAGACCTAGGCGGCAAGCCGGAATGGAGTATACGGCCACGAACATACGCAGTACTTCTTATGATCGATTGCCTGGATGCGATGGATACTTTTGTGGATGCCGGCCTTTTCGACATCGAATTTCCTTACCAAAGGAATCGACTTCTTACACTTTTAGACCAAAAGTCCTCGGAACGGTTCGCAACGACTCAGTCGCTCGTGTTAACAAAAGCCACCGCGCTCGAGATTGGGAAGCATAAACATTTCGGTAAGTACACTCGATAACGACCCATATGATCTGATACTAAATTATAGAAAGCCTCTCATGATGTGGCAGACAGTTGTTTTGTTGTTGGGAAAGTTTTAGGCAATGGGAGGACGGGAATTGTCGATCACGTGATTAGTAAGCTCTCACTCAAAGAATACGCTGTAAGAAATTAAAGTTCATGTCCAGTCCAATATGGCTAACATTCGAATAGCGTAAGCGGATCCGACGACAAACATTGCCCAGAGGTCAAGATGCTACCAAGTCTATTGAGAATGAGATGCGACTCTTGAAACGACTTTCGCACCACCACTTGGTAAAGTATATTGGGTACGCGTTTCCCCTATCCAAGCGGCCCACTGATTAACGGTTTCAAAGATCATATACAGATCCGCAATTCGTTGGCCTTCTCATTACACCTGTTGCGGACATCGATTTGAAGACGTTCTTAGAACGGAAGCCTCTCCAAGACTCTTTCATTCTCAGGCATGCGTTCGGATGCTTGGCCGCTGCAGTGCAGTATCTTCATAGTCAGAATACCCGTCATAAGGACATCAAACCCGCAAACATTCTTCTGAAGAACGGCGATGTCTTCATCACAGATTTTGGAACATCTCGAGATTGGACTACGGAGGAGCATGGAACAACTATTGGCGTAACGGGACCCTACACTCCCGCGTACGCAGCTCCAGAAGTTGCGAACTGGGAAGCTCGTAATGAGGCTGCCGATATATGGTCTCTAGGGTGCGTTTTTCTGGACATGATTGTAAGTTCAGAACTACGCAAGAAGGAACCACTGCTGACATTCTGGAGACTGTACTCAAAGGTGAAAGCTTGGAAAAAAGAGCATCGTTCTTTCGCAGCACTGGTACCGGCAACCTTAACCCGCGAACGAACCGCGACGCATACATAACTTGGCTGACCAAGCTGCAAAATGCCACGTTAATGCATAATGAGCCAATCGAATGGATTCGACAGATGTTGAAAGAGGGGCCACGACAGAGAATTACTGCGTTAGAGTTACTCAGCAGAATACGGAGCTATCATGACCTCGACAATGACTTAACCTATTACGGCCACTGTTGTGGTCCCGAGGAGTCGGATCTATCCAGTATCTGCCAGAGCTCCATCACTCACTATTCTGGATATTACCTTCCTTCTCAGACGGATAGTAAAACCGCACTAGATGGAATATCACTTCCACAATCCAATGCTTCCATACCTACCACGAACAAGCCGTTTGTTTTGGCTGACCGCAATTCACCAAACCCTAGTCAAAGACCTGCTGTTTCTGTTGCACAGCCTAGTCAAAGACCTGGCGTTTCTGTTCCACGGACGAGCGAACCTCGACGTGCGATTTCATCAAAATGGTCTTCTTTATGCACTTCGCAGCATGGCTATGATGTTGTTGGCCCCACCACAAGCCCCACGGCTTGCACAATCAACGCAGACATAATCACGAGGCAAAACTTTGAGGAGACCTCGTCGAGTGAAACAGACACAGATCCAATACTTGATGAAGATTTGCTACACCGTGGGCCTGTACGTGCGAACATTGGTTCCGTGGAACCGGAACAGCGGCTAGACCAATGTGACGCCGACTTCGATAGTTGCAAGACAGGAAGTACAGTTGCGGACAAACCCTTGGGGGCCAGGACTACCGATTGCCAGTCAGACCATGGTCAGGTCTGGGAGAAACCTTTCTCGTTCCAATTGCGTCCAACCACAGACTCAAGGTCGCTGTCTTCCGAAACCATTCTTGGGTCAAGATCTCTGAGATTTGCGTTCTGCATAGCTAAAGATTGTGCACTTTGTATCTCAACGTCGCATCGCACGAATCGACGATCCCCTGCCCCAGAAGCTATTTGTCACGTCACTTCAGAAGTCGAGGTGGTCTTTCACCGAACAACCACTTCCCTCTGTCGAGATTATGTCAACACGGTAGCTTTGAAAGAGCTAAACTTATGCAGCTGGTACTGCGGGGTCAGAAACCGTATGGGTTTCGTATACGTTAACCCATCGGACGGGCTCGACTCCTCGACCAAAGGTTTCTATAGCCATCTAGTGCACAGTGGCGAAAATGCGGATCTGAATCTCATTATCGTGCCTGGTAGGCTGTCCGAAGCTGACATCCAGGCCCTTGTTGGGCTGACCACACGCACCCGCCGGTCTCGAAAGGAAGGCAAAAATTCAAAATCGGAGGGAAAAGCTCCTACTGATGGTAATAGGCTCGACAAGGAAATATCTTGCCGTTCTATTACACCTCCCGAGGGCCCGAGAAGTAATCTCCATCCGAGTGAGCCGACACCAAAGCCTACCACTCATCGGAAAGGCAAAAGCAGTCCTACACACCAGTCTCATCTCTCGAGGAGCACGCGACCTAGCCAAGGTACTGTGCATCGCCATAGAAGGCAGCATGATCTACCGCCTCGTCGAGTCGTCCAGGGCCGTTCACACCCCGAGCTTCGAAGACAGGAAAGTCGTTTCGATGATTTACTTGATAAGTCGCTTGAAAATACGATTAGAATGGTACGCAAGACTTCAGCGGGGTTCAGAAAGTTCGCTGGAGGAAGAAAGTCGGCGCCACCGCACGAGAGCGCTGGGTCGAAAGGTTGAGATGACTCAATCTGATCATCTGTACTGGTTGAAGCATTGGGAGATAATTAGTGTTTGTTGGAGCTCCGGGGTGATATTTCAGAAGGTGGACTGCTGAGCTCAGGCTCCACAGGGGGTGTCATAATTCGTCGTTCTCGGAGGGTGGGTCTGCGCCTACCACCTGCTTTGCTCCCCGCCTACAGAGCCAATTTAGACTGTGTACGAGGGTTAAAAGCCAGTGGCCACCCTTTAGGTTACTCAGAAGGTATTATATAGGATAGATACCTTCTAGGCCTGTACAGCCAAGGGTTTTCACATTACCACCAATATTGACACCCGCTGTGCTCTAGGATAATTTTAGCATAGAACTGGTTTCTATACAATTCCCCGCATGTTGACGGTGATAGAATGCTCGACCTTAGTCGACCAGATGCAGCAAGGTCAAAGCGCCGGGGAAGTTTCCGGATAACTTGATTCCTATGAAAGGAGGTCACGTGTTAGCAGCCGCAGCTTTGAGACGGGTTTGACCGATTAGGACTAGAACAACAGCCTTCGAAACACGAACCTTCAGCTGTCCTTTCTCTCACACGGGATGCTGCATAGCAACGCCACGTCGCCAGACAGGCTAATCACCGCGCATCCCCATCAATCTCCCTGTTGCCTGGCGGCTTGGAGGTTCCGCAGGTTGTGGCTGAGCTTACTTACAGCTCACGATGTAACGACCCGCGCTAGCCTTCAAAATGTGCTCGCCCTCAGCCTTGTCGGTATCTCTCCTTCTCCTCCTTCGTTTTGGTCTCGATTTCGATGGACCCTCTAAGTCTCGCAGCTTCAATCGTCGGCATTCTCGCCGCGGCGGGGAAGGTGGTGGAGATCGTCGAGCCTCTCGTCACAACCGCAAAGGATGCACCCAAGATTGCCACTTCAGTATACAGCGAAGTCAATCGCGTGCGGATTGTATTATCGTCACTGGAAAACTTCCTCCAGAGTCTTGCTTCGCCGTCTACGCCACCGGCCCGCGCAGCTTTCATCCAGGTGGATCAGCTCGTCATCACCTTTACCGATGGGGTCCTTATCTTCTCCGAGCTAGAAGCAATGCTAGATCCGTTGAGAGTGCCGGAAAAGGCCCAGATACAGCTCAGACAGCGTCTGCAGTGGGCTCGGAAAGAGGGTGCTATCTCGGCGGTCTTGGCAAAGCTGCAGAGTTTCCAAATCTCGCTTTCATCTATGCTGAATATTTTCCAGTGGTAATGGGCTTCCACCACGACTCTTACATCGAATACTTTACTTATTTATGCTCATAGCGGATCGGACCTCGTGGCAGCACAGGCGCAGCAAGCGCTTGAAGTGCAGCTTGCTAAGCTTCTAGATACCAATCATGCTCTAGCACAGAGGGTCCGAGATTTAGAAGATTCGTATGATGCCAGAAGCATGGTCCAAAGGCGCCCGGAACGACTTAGCGCTTTTCCGATTGACGAAGAGGACAACTTCACGATCACTTCTATGACTCCACAGCCAAATCGACTTAGTGTAGCAAGTCTGATACCCCCCTCTACACGGTTTCGATTCGAAAAGGACCTGAACTCTTCGCGTGTATACAAAAGAGCGAAGGGAGACGCGACCCGAACGTCTTTTGCAAGTTCTGCAATTGGTTCGCGAGCTTGGTCTATCTTCTCCGGGCTGAGTCTCGCCGACGTATCAGTGATATCAGTCATCGCCCTTCCCTTGAACCGATTTGACATTGGAAACGCTCAACATTACAGATTTGGGAGTCCTCTGGATGCTGGCCAGCAAACTTCTGATGAGGATGAAAGCAAGCAGTCCTCACTCTTCTATATGTGCATTGGACTTCGAGAAAGGCTTTTTCAAGTGCCCGGGTTAGAAGGGTACTTTCACGAGGAGCAGGCAAATGCAGACGATGATATAGAACCCGTGACTTTGGTGTGGCGAGTGTTTCGGAGAGGTGTTCCGCTCGCGATCATGGCAAAGGCTTTGACTCAGCAAACGATACCGGATATTAACGATGACACGGGATCCACTAGTGAAAATTATAGAGACTCTCAACAAGCCGCTTTCTACTTCATACGCATTTGCTTAAAGGAACTGAAAATACCTCCAAAGCAGTGTTTCACAATATCAGATTTATATGGGGAGAGTACGATAGGGTTTCTCAAGGTTTGATATGATGTATTCCCTTTTCGTTTCGCAGCTTACTGATTCTTGCAAGGTTATCGCCGTCGTCAACCGTGTCCTCGATAGGTTGGGGCAAATAGGCGCCATTAGACCGCTCGCTAGCCCCATCACATTCCCAGATGATTCAGAGTCGAGACAATCAAACGAAAGGAGACTGGAGATCATTGCGGCATTCCTGAGGGAAGAGAGGACTTTTGTAACGGAGTTGGGACAGCTTCATTCCTACATGACGTTCTTGAAAGAGAATGGATATCTCATTGGTGATGAGATCTTTGAATTGTTTTCGAACCTGACTCCGATCTACAATTTCCAGCAATGCTTTCTCCTCCTTCTCGAGCGGGAGTGGTTCCGGTTACTGGATGAACAAGACTGGGGCAAAATATTCCTTGATTCTCATGGCTCTATCGAAACCCTCTACGTTGCGTATATTGCACAGCAAAAGAAAGGCATCAGGGCGGCTAAAAGACTGTTTGACAAATTGGCCTCATCTCCAAAACCTTCGGAATTCCAGCATATGGCGGCCAGCTTGACTTCATTTACGTCCTGCCTTATCAAACCAGCTCTTCGGCCCACCAGGTACCTCACACTTCTAAAGGTGAGCATGGAGTTTTATTTACTTGGTGATAACAAACTTTGTGGCTGATATAACTAGGCTATTTCCAGCGAGTCGGGTTGGACCGATGAACAAACGACCCATTTATCAGAAGCAGTAGTGTCCATGCAGACTACTATCCAGCGAGCAGGTGAAGAGGTCTTCCGAGAAGAATGTGCCGAAGTTGTCGAGGATATGAAGGAAAAAGTAGACAACTGGAAAGGCCATAGATTGGAAACATTTGGAAAATTGCTTCTGTTCGGAGATCTTCCCGTCCTGAAAGTAGATCGATCGGATGGGAAGGTAATAACGTATCGGACTTTCTTGTTTGAAAGAATTCTTTGTCTCTTCAAAATCGTAAACAGACCAGCAAAGAGCACTACAACCCAAACCGAAAGATTAACCTTCAAGGGGAGGATTTTTATATCAAATCTCAGGGATATAATCTCCTTAGAAAAACCAGGTCAGTCTCATCCATCCTACCTATGAGTCATGGGTCAGCACCATACTTAACAAAGCACAGGCCAATATCTACTTCAGATCTTCTGGAAAGGCGATCCACTAGTCGAATCATTCACGCTTCGTTTCCCGAATGACCGACAAATGAGGACTTGGGCTTTGGCTCTCGAAACGCAGCGCAGAAACGCACAGAAGACGAGACAAGAGGCGGAATTTAGAGGCAATGTTGATACGCTGAACCCCTCAGTCCATCCTTATGCCGAGGATGATACTGATGAGCCTGGTTTTCCAAGCCCGCCATTTAGCTTACCACCGACAACACCACTGCCGCTGGCAATATCATCACCATCATTGATATCCAACCCTCGGGGATATGATTATGGCGCAGAATGGGCCGGTACACGACATAATCATCCGACGAGGCTGAGTGACGTGCTGGAGGAGAATGAACGGAACAGGGCCTCCCCAAGCCAAGCAAGTAGCGGGCTATACTCGCCACCGGTTTCCACATCCTTCAATGTTTCGTTACCAATATTCTCTCCGCAGTCACCGCCGTCTCCAAGGCCGGGTTGGATATGACATGCTTCTCTCAATACCGAGGGTAATTACTATCCCGCCATCTATCTTTACCAGGTGAATAACAACCGATATCTTCCTTCAAATCTCAGGGTCTGCTACGCCAATAGTTTGTCGTATTTTAGTCATGCTCTATGTTGAAGATGTCTTGATCCTTCATATTTTTTCGTTTCCATTCCGAATATATTTCTTGTTTGGTCGCTTTGATACTGAGTTGGATATGCTTGCTTATTGACGCTGGGGAGCACGGTGGATGTCATTATTCGTCGCACTGCGATGGATGGATCCTATTCAATAAGCTTCATCCGGAATAATCCTAAGGGTGGCACCTTGCTTTAACGCTTTGTACTGAGATCAAATCGGCTTTGTAAAGAACGTGGTGGGCGTAGACCTATCCTCCGAAAACCACGAATTATGACACTCCGTTGGGGTTATCTCTTTCTAACTACCTAAGATGTTGAAGTCCAGCTCAGGAAATTCTTGGTGGGTATCAAGACCATCCACGTCCTCATTTACACGCCTCAGGACTTGAAATCGAGAACTTATCAAGTACATTTCGTCATGAGTATGGTACTGCCATGCCATTATTCCTCAGCCAAAGCACTACGCTCTGACGGCGCTTACCAGTTCAGATAGGCCCCTACCGCAGTGTGAATTCTTTGATCTCGATTTCATCGTCCTCGAACAGTTTATAAACATCTATATCGTAAAGATAGCAATCCCCAACGAAGATGAACGTACCATCGTCACGAGACCGAATCACGAATGGATAAAGGCCACCAGGAAGAAAGACGATCGAGTCCCCTGTCTGAGCCTCAGGTGGAGCCAGGCCCATCGAACCTTGATTCGAGATGAAGAATCGTCTACCATAGCAAACTCTTGCCATACTCTTGGAATAGTTTTCGACGACTCTTTCGAATTCTTTTTCGCCGTATTCCCCTCCCGCCCATGCGTTCCAGGCCCGAGTGATTTCGATATCTTGGAAGTAGGTTGGATGAGCTTCTGCTAGGACCTTGGTTCCGTATCGAGTATACCAAGCCGCGAATTCATGCGCATACATGGAGACTACGTGGTCATTGTCCCAATCACCGACTGGATTATCATGTGCGTGGAGGGTCTTCGCGAAAGCATCGATTACGCTTCGAGAGAATCGCTTTGTCTTCATGCTGACTGCTAGAGATTCCCAGTCATGAAGAATCCGGGAGAATCTTCTGGTTCCCGGGCCATACGCAGAATGTGCAAGTAGCTCTGTCCCGAGGTCTTGGATGGATTCAACGTATTTTCCTTTCACGACGAAGTCATAGCCAGAAAATCTGTAACCGGGAATTACTTTGAACGGCCAATTCATGCGATAGCTTGCAGATCCGAATACACGGGGTAAAACCCCCGTTGGTTCCGAGATGCTGTAGTCCGGCACCCAAGAACCAAGGTCGTCCCTGTTCTTTTTAGGTCCAAGCCAGTGAAGGACGCGCATATCATGTTCTTCTTCAATGACCGCTTGGGTGAACTTCCGGTATACATCCGCAACATCGAGATTATAATCCACAGGAATTACCGGATGCTTAAACAACCCGATAAGAGCATAGACTTCATCTCGCGGGTCGCTAGCATGGCAGACCCGGCTGTAGAGGAGAGCCTTTCGGAAGGACGGGCGACTATGTTTATCGCGAAGCTCGCACAAATGGTGCCAATGGGTAGGACCGTCTACTCCTTGCAATGGACTACAGCTCTCACTTGTGAAACTTGACGGTCTTATCAATGCAGACAATTCTGCCATGTCGGCACCGCACAAGACCATGACCTCTTTGCATAGCGACACTTCTTGTATAACTTCCGTTCGAAAAAACCATGGTCGTTGGCAGAGCTTCAGAAACGCTTCCCGGGTACGGCCGTGGTAATGTGGTGGGTTGAGATGTCTCCGGCCATAAGGGTCATGCTGTTTGATTCGCCCCTTCCGATAATCCTCGCGATACTTTCCCCAATCTTTGAGATGCTGGAAAACGAGATAAGATTCGTCTGCTTCTTCCCCGAGCCAAACGATGACCTTGCTAGCTCTCTGGTAAATGTCTCTCGAGATACTCACTTGCTGATTCCTCTCTTCGACGTCAGGCTGGTTTATGCAGAGAGCGTCTATCCAGAGCAATCTCGGCTTCTCTTGCGTTCGGAGTCTGCACATCGCTAAAGCTAGACTCTTGGTGATTGGAAAAGGCTCCCCTTCCAAAGAGATTTGGATCTTGGGCGTTTGATCATCCCTAAGGTATGATAACGCCTCGTACTCAGGCTTCTCGGAGAGATGGGTGCTCAGTAAGCGACAATGTATTGGAAGATCGTTTGTATTAGAAGGGAGAAGTTCAACTAATCGAATAGCTAAAGGTCCTTTTAGAGGTTCGAGCTGGAACGTTCTAATACTTTGGTCGTGAGGCGGGACGTAACTGGTTGGCTTCGCTGTCCGTGGTCGGCTTGAGGTATCAGTCTGAGCGGGCTGCGGGCTGATCTCCGTAGATGACTCCTGATCGGTGACAGATGCTTCTTCCAGGGCTTCGAATGGAACATATGGCGACATACATTCTGACTCCGGTGGAAAGCAGGAGATTTTATATACGCCATCGACGAATGCAACCCCTTTATCGCCACTGGTGTAGCGGAGAAGTAGTTGAATGATTGGAATATGTCGAGTAAACCCTCCTGACCCAAGGCTCCGGTTTTGTAATTCCTTTTGTAAAAATTGGAAAGCTGGATCCGGGAGACCAGGACACTCTGGGTCTGCACCTTCTTCAAGCAAAAGTTGTAGGGCATCGGCGTGGTATTCTTGGATCGACCTTTGTAATAGGTTGTAGTGTTTTGTTCCACCAGGATTGCCGGGGAATGTTCCATTGATATCGTGGTCGTATTCTCGGACAAGGTATCTCAGCATGTCCATAAAGTTCCCTCGTATGACCTCGTATGCAATGTATCCAAAGTCTCCCATTGGTAATAGTGGCCCACTCTGCTCGACGAGATACCTCATCAGATCCACCAGCCCCTTTCCAACTGCATAACGTTGAAATGTTGCAAAGTCGATTTCTGCGCCATGCTCTACTAGAAGTCGGATGATTTCTACGTTACTGATGATTGGGACTTGGTCGATGCGAACCCCCCGATCCATCGAATCCTTTACCACGTCAACCTTCCCTCGCTTGATGCATTCTTCAAGCAACAGCTTTTGGTCATTTTCATCGTCGCCAGATTTCACAAGTAGGTTGCATACGTCTAAAACATCTGGACAATGCCACCTCGACATCCCGTACGATTTGAATGCCGCCGCAGTTGGAGTCAATTCATCGCTTCCGGAAAAGTACTTTGTGAAACGTTTTGCTGATGGTTCGGCTCCGTGCTTTAGTAGGCATGCGGCGATGTCTCGATGGCCTCCAACCGCGGCAGGATGAAGGGCCGTGCCAAATATATAATCGCGATCATCGCTTCGTCCTGCTCGCGCATTCATATCGACGCCAAGGTCAAGCAGTGTTTCCACCCACGCTAGCTTACCCTGATAGCATGCAATTTGGAGAAACTTGATCATGCCTGGGTCGTCGCGGTCGAAAACCAATCCTGCGTCCACCAAGTACATGATGATTTCGCCCCATTTTTGCTCCAGACGGTCATACCATATCATAGGCTGAGGTCCTTGATTCTCACTCGCGAGGCGGGCATTCAAAGCGATTTGAAGAAGATTCGACTTGATGTTTTCATCCATGGAAGCTGGAGGGCCTTCGAGATCTCCACTCGGAATCGGTTTGTGGACCGTGGAGTAGTCTGCGCCGGCATCGATGAGAAATCTGAACGTTTCTGGATTACCACGGAAGCAGGCGTAATACAAAGCCGTATTTCCATTTTCATCTAGACTGTTAACCTGCGCGCCGTGCGATATGAGAAGATCGAGTAGTTCAAGGAAGCGCTCCTTTTGTTCTCGCGTTTGAGTGTATGACGAGGATTTCGATATGGACAATTGCAGGATATCCGCTTCATCCTTCAAAAGCGCATGTGCGTCATCCTTTTCTAGCAATAGACGCGCAACTTCGTAGTTTTCGGATCCAAGAGCGGTTCGCAAAGCTTTGATATGATAGGATCTAAAGCTTTCAGAACGAGTGGCGGCGAAACAGTCGTCCAGCAGACGCTTTTCGTAATCGAAGAGTTTTCGGCTGCCACTCGCGGAATCTTTGCCGGCCAAGTCAGTTATTGTCATACCCGCAAGGTCCTCGTTCATTGCCGGGAGTTCTTGTTTGTCCGTATCCATCTCCAGGAAGTCATCGGTGGCGAGAAGTGCCCAAGGGCTTCCGAGGCCCGTTGGTTCCGTCATGTCGGTTTTGATAGAGCTGCGGTGCTTCTTTATAGCATGAATGGCGGAAGTGATTGATTCTACGAAACGGTTATGAGGTGGTTGCCTGGAAGACCCCTCACTTTAAAGGAATAGAGGTTGATGGGGGCTAAGCCTGATTCAGCCGTGCACGAGCCTCTTGACAACCGCCCCTAAACCTCCACAAATCTTATCTCAACCAACATAATCCAACCGTATACATCATTAGTCCCATTTCTATTGTCTTTATGTCCTTTTCATTATTGTAGTTACGCGAGTACCCTATCGTCCGACACGAATGACGGGTCGGAATTGCTAAATCCAATGTCGATCCACGAAGAAGACTTTGGTAAAGCTCAACCGCGGGTAAGAGGTTAACCATATAAAGCTCTCATTTATGGATGACTTCATCAAATGATGTCGATTCATGAACGCTTATTAGGCACAGCGATCCAGGACATGATCACAACGAGAAACATATATCCAGTCTGGTATCCACGCAGTTTCTGCCATTATTGAACTATATGCTCCAGCTCCGACGTTTGCAGTATCTGCTTCTCAGCAATCTCCAACCTCTACTAGAGTTGTATCCAAATAGGAAGTAAGTCTGTCGTGCCAGACCGCCACTCTTGCAGTCACTAACCCGCTCTCTTCTTTGTGTCCTTAATAAATTGCCCCAGCTGCTTTCCACGGTTATCCCTCGCCTTCTTATCCTTATACTCGTAGATACCCATATCCGACAAGTTATCTTCCGCCTCATCCAGATACGGATCTTCATCCTTGACGCCGTACAGTCCAGAGACCTTCCCACCTTCCTTACTATAAATCATGATGAAGGTAGGACCTAGGCCAGGCGCACTGTATGCACCGCGCGCATGCTGAGCCTCCTTCAACCGCCACTCCGCCTTACGAAACCAGTGGACTATCCATTTCATTGGCACCACATGCACCATAACGGTATAGTTTGTGGTGGGTGTAGGAGTCGCTGGGTTGTACCATTTCGATGCTCGCCAGCAAGATGGTAGGTGTTTGTAGCGCTTGCCGTGACAATTCATTTCCTTGAATACCAGGCCCTTTCCATATCGATCAATGAGATCCAAGACGTGCATGCCCTCGTCATCCCTGTATTTCCACGAATACTCATACATGGACATCAGCGGACAGTTGTTGTACGCGTCCTGAGTGACTGGATCGATAATGCGGCCGAAAGCGAACGACTCCCAGGAGAATCCTAGCTCAGATCCAGGTTCATGCTTGCTCCAATATGGTTCTGTGGCATAATCAGGATAGATGTAGAAATGGAAAGCATGAGCCACTTCATGAACCAAAGTTATGGCAAGGAAGAACCAGGCTCTGTACTTAGAAGCCAAGGAGCATTTAAGATAGCGGTACCGATAGAAATCCTGGAAGTCTTGACACAATGTGATGACTGGCAAAGCAGGGTCGTTTGGGCTATGTGGGTCGAATCTACGCACTAGAGGCATGTCTTCGGGCGAATAACGGCGGGGCCATTTGTGTCCAATCGTATTCTTCACACAGTTTGCAAAAAAGCTGGAGTCATTCCATTTCGTCTCTTCAGATTCGAACATAAACGTAGTGCGTTCTGCCAGTTCATTGAATGTTTGCTTTGTCCATTGTTGATCGGGTTTTCTGTGTTCTTTAGCGGTAGGCTGTAGATAAGAACTGCCGTCGTTGAGTTCGACCAGGGCACCCATTTGGAGGTGGTGGAACCAGGGGAGCATACAGTCTTCCGTAATGAAAAGAGATGCCAACTGAAGGGCGGGGAGCATTCTGGACCATATGGATCGAGTGTCCTGGTTGTGGCCCTTCACCCAGCGTTCGTATCGGAATAGAGGATGTAGCTGGTTATTGAGATCAGGCTCAGGCATATTGGGGTACTGCAGTCCCCCATTCTTTTTGATCTCAGGCTCAAAGTTTCTGAGGCCTTTTCGAAGCCAGTCTGATGATTTCCCTGGCATCGTTGAGTGCTTAGATGTTGTAGATATAGATGTGCTGCGTAGGTTGAACTTATTGAAGTGGTTGTATAGAACCAGGTGTTGGAAGATAGTGTGGTGGTGAGGATGGAGAAAGAAAATGGGAATGGACATAATGTAATGGTTTTTATGGGGGCAGAGACTTTCACGGGAGGTGCGTTAGATGTGATCGATAATGAAAGGGTGAATTTATGAATGAAATATAGAAACGTAGAAGAATATTGTCGACACGACGTGAATTGAAAATAGTGGAGAAGTGAAGGAATATCAAAAATATATTACTGAGGCTATCATGAAGGAGACTGAGCAAAGAACCTTTGGTGTCACACTAGAATTTACAGTGGGAGAAATAAAACTGAGGCTAGTCTACGTCTGCTCCATAAAGACCCATATCTGCTTGCTGATCCTGCAGGGCATTCCAGTAAGGATCCTCATCTTTAACTCCATAGAACGCGCGAGCTCGTCCGTTCCTGCGTTCGTACCAGATAACGAGGGTTGGTCCAAGAGGTGGTGCCGCATACTTCCCACGTCTGTAGTCTTCACGCATCCCTCTCCAGCAAGATTCAGAAAACCAGTCTGCAATCCACTTCATTGGGATCACATGAAACACGCTATGGTAGTTCTGCTGAGCATCTCTGACATCAACCCACGACCATTGGTTCCCCTTCCAATTCATAGAAGGGAGGGCGCCTTCATTTTCTAATGGAACTTCCACAAATGCCATACCTCGGGTATCAACCATATCGTTCAGGTTTCGCCGTGGATTTTGACCGCGATGCCAAGTTTCATTGTAGTCAGAGGCCAATGCTCCCAAACCATTTGCTATTTGATGGTTGATCGGGTTGATCATGCCTGCACTGTGTTATTCACCATTGCGCTCCTGGTGTGCTCAATCAAAACATGAGGAAGAGAAGGGTAAAACATACGGCCAAGCGCAAACGATTCCCAGGAGAAACCAAGCTCACTTCGCATTTCATACTCGCTCCAAAGAGGCTCATCGTAGCCAAATCTGTTACCGCCACGATCTAGGAAAAAGTAGTATGCATGTGCGCTGTCGATGGCGTCAGTATAGTGCCATAAAATCAAACGCAATTCAAACCTTACGTTTCATGGACCAAAGTTATCGCTGTGATCAGCCAGGCTCTGTAACGATGACAAAGAGACACCTGCTGGTAGTCGTAGTAGAAGAAGTGCTGAAACTGAGGGTTCATTGTGACGACGGGAGTCCTTCGGCCATTCGACAGCCTAGGCCAGTCACCTCCCCGATAATGGTGAACAAATTTCATGCCTTTGGGTTCATAATACGTGATGCCGTAAATTATCGCCCCGGTTTTGCGTTCGTCCTGGTCCTGGTAATTGCGGGGAGCGAACATAAAGGTCGTATACTGAGCCATTTTCAAGAGATTATGTTTTGTTTTATGCTGGCCTCTATCTGTATGCTCAGTCCTCGTGGGCTTGATGTAGATTCGTTGTTCCCTGCTGTGTTGATCTTCTGTTCTATGACCCCAGGTGACATGGTGGAACCAGGGAAGCATACAATTTTCGGTTATCCACAATGATGCCAGTTTCAGTGCCGGCTTCATTCTGTCATAAATAGCCTCAGTAAATTGTTCGTGACCCCTCATCCAGCGGTCTCTCCGAAACATCGGGTGGATTTCGTTGGTCAGAGATGGAAGGTTCCGAATACTTGGATCGGCTAATGTTCCATGGCTTTGCATTTCTGGCCCAAGAGATTGAAGAATCTCCTGAATAATATCCTCTCCTGTACTCATGATAATGGGGGAAGCAAACACAATTTGTATTTGAAAGAAAGGAGTGTTCGCTAGTACTGTTTTACAGGATATGCTGAACCGTGCGTTCGAATGCTGGAAGAATGTTTAAGGCGACAACCAAAGCGAAATTTTGATGCAAAAGAAAGCGAAGCAGTCGAATAAAGGAGGTTTAAATACCGTGTTGTTGGTATTCGCGGCCATGGATCCTAACAAGTTTTGTGAATTTTCCAGATAACGAAAACTTTAACAACATGCTTCTCAAGCTATGATTGCATACCGTGAAGAGATAATAGATCAACATAGATGTATTTGTATTCATGGAAAGTCTCTTTTCGAGAAGTGTCCGTGTATTGCCATGCTCCCCTGCAGGATCTGGTTGGGTTCCAAGAAGCTGAATGAGTGGACACGTGAAGACGTGTGCGGCTGCTGCGTGTAGCTAGCATAATTTTCGGAATCTATAAGTACAGTAGTACATATAAACGTTTGACAAAAAGCGAATGGAGACTAATGAATGTATACTTATTGTGTCGCGCAAATGTACTCTGTGTGAGATCTCATAGCTGCCACTCTTCACAGCTAGATAATGCACGATATGTTAGTTCGCAAGTTGCAAGTTAATTGGTACAGCGAGTGCATGATACTCATATATACGTTCTGAGTTGGCTTGCTAGTGGAAACATGCGTTGGTAAAGGCTCAATGACGAAGAGCAAAGCAAGGCAAACTCCGCACCTTGCGTGTGAATACAGGTATGAAAACATTCACTTGCGAAAGCCAAACCATGATCGCGTTGGTGATGAATATTGAAAGTCGAGAGGCAGGTGACCGTTGATGACGAAGGAAGCTAGGAAGTTGATGAAATGGTGGGATGTGGGATCGCCTTACTAAGCAGAATAACTGCACGTGACTCGTACAGCACTTGAGGCCATGATCTCGTTGTTAATGGTCTTATAATACAGAGGAAGATTCGCGGCATGAATATGGTATCTTTGATCAATCCTTTGGTTTCGTATAGGATGCTCCTGAGTCCTGCTTCTCCCTATCATATCAACGGCCGCTAATTTTGCATTTACATCGTGACCAATAGCGGTGGAAGACGATCGCAGAACTTGGATACCTAAGCTACCACTTATGGCTCAATCTACATATTCTAACCTCCTGCAAATGTTACAAGAGTCTGGGATTCACGCTCTCGAAGTCTCTTGACAAATATCAAAACATATATGGAAGATTTATTATAAGCAATAAAAATAATAGAAAGAATCTCAGATGCTGAAAGAGGAGCCGAGAATTAGGGAGGATAAGTATGGTCTCAAAGGTATGAACTAAATTTGATGAGTTTCACCAAGGCCAAATATATTCTGGAGTGCGTACGTAAGCACTACCTCTACTTACTAGTTTATGATAGAAGCCGATCCAGCTTTCCATAGTTGTCGGAAGTAATGAAGGTGTACGCATCTGCAGATGAAAATTTGAATTTGAGCAATTCCCTTACTATGCCACCATATTTGTCCCCCGGATCGCGCTTCCTTTCCGACATCATCTCACACTCCACCCTTCTCATCCATTGCCCCGCCTGCTTCGATGTCGTGGTGAAGCTTGATACGTGTATATTTTCTTGCATAGCTGTATACAGATACCTGTACGACCAGCAACATAGAGAATAGCTCGGAATTGTTGATGTGCGCCGTATACGGTCCGTTCTCGTAGAAATATCGCAACCAGATGACGTGGATGAAATTGTCGATAACATGAATATATCCCAAACGCACAGCCATGTCCCTCCACGAGAAGTAGACCGGATCTTGGTCGGGCTTAAAGCTGTGCAGAACACTGCCGTGGACGTCTATTATTGATCTTGAGGCCTAGAAGTTCCGTCAACCCATATCAATGAAACTTCTCGCACGCTTGAAACTCACCTCATTGTAAAAGTATTCCTGGTACCTCCCCAGATAAGTCCGGTCCCAAAGCACCGCGTCGCACAACAGAAAAAAGAAGAACGGCTTCGCAGGAGAGGTGGAGAATATGAGCAGCATAGACCAATTTTCGTCAGCATAGCCATCGCTGCTACACAAGGCCGAAAGCAGAGTGAGGCATCGTATCGCAAGGGTTGTGAGAAACAACGACCAGAACATTACGAGCCTGATTGCTACCAGCTGCTTTCCGCATTGCAACAAGGTGTAGACTTGTAGGAGTAGGATTGGAACTCATAGCAAGAGAGTTGGCGACTCGGGAAACTTCCAGTAGGCGCGATCCAGGGGCGAGTATGGGTAGAGGGCGAAGACGCGATAGAGGATTGTCGTATAGAAGGCCACAGACGGCAGCAAGAGGATGATTGCCTTTTCGGGGCCATGCATCGTTGCTGCAGGTGCGGTGGTAGATTTGACAACGAATACAATTTCGCAACGGGGCCAAGCAGTAAGGTTTTATGACGTGATAGTGAGGTTGGATACGTGTGAAGCAGAGGTCGCCAAGCAGTGTGGTAGTGCGAAGAGTGTTGGAGCGACCGAGCGGTTCCTAACTTGCGTCAGATGCGCTTTGAGTCAGCGGACCAGAGGTCATGGTCAACTTATTGACGTTTCTCGTCGTCAACAGTGACGATAGCGTACCGAAACTAAAGATCCAAAAATCAAAGTGTCAAAACTAAAAAGAACTGAACGAGAAATCCAAGAATCACCGCTACACTAAACAATGAAATCGAGTTTTACATTTGATTACCACTTACGCGTGGTTGAGCTTTACCTTCGAGGTCGCCAAGTGTTGCGAGGTTGAGGTTCATGACCCTAGGGCGACGGACCGGTCTTGTGGGGATCCACGGAACCATTGCAGATTATTGACTCTAACACCTCAATTATGGAATTCGATCTTCTCACAACACCCGAACGAACACAAACAGATGCGATTGATATGTCCGCATGAAAGCGTTCCATTACCATTTTCTAAGATTAATTCGCGGAAGGGCGAGATTAAATTGCCCTACTTACTCAGCATGGCTTTCCAACAAACTGGACTCCAATCCGTTTATCTCTGCTGGCTCTATCATTAGAACTCAAACTCCTTCTCGGCCGAAATTCCCCCATCCCATATCCGTCCCACCAAACGAGTAACATAGGATCTGGACCCTCTTCTCTCCAAATATCCCCTAACTCGGCTACTCTAGCTTACCTGCATATATGCACCCCATGCGCGTGGATAAGAGTAAACATTTGCACCTCCCACCACTCAGCTTACACACCACCCATGAAAGGTGCGGAGCCGGGAGCCGAGACCCCGGTCGAAAGTGAGCGAGCATCCAGGGCTTACGTGGGGTACATACAGGGCCTAAGTAATCTTTCTAAAGTCTGCCTGCAGGTTACGTACAAGGATGCTTTAGTGGATTGTGTGCATGGGGAAACCTGGCGCTTGGAAGTTAGTGGGAAGGAGTGGTTTAATTTGGTACATTATGTGGCAGGAAAATGCATTTGCGAGACCACACGGCCAAAATCACTTCAGGTTCAAAAGCAGGCGCATTTTTAGGTATTAGGTGGATGGTATTCGGTGTCTATATTACAGTCTGGAGGTGTTTTCGGGGTAAGAGGGAGGGAGGGTTACTGTCTCCAACCTGGTATAAAACAGGCCCGCTAGCAAGTGCAGAAAAATGAAAGGCATTGAGAAGTTAAAAACAGCAACGCCCCGAATTCCTTATGACTTTAACAAGCATGTAAGTCTACCTGGCAGCGACAGCCTCGTCGCTGCCCTCGTCCGAGGTCTTTTTATGGTGGGTCGATGGCACCATACCAGCTCCGGTAATGCTCTCGCTACCCATGTCCCCTAGGAGGAGTAGTTAGCTCGATGTTGTAAGGGTAAAAGAGGGTGGTTTCTGTGGACTTACAATCTTGAGCAAGGTCTTCAAGGGTGCGGCGCTTCGTCTCGGGGATCAAGAATGTCGTCCCAATACCCAACAGCATGAAAAGAGAGTAGATTTGCATGACGTGGTTCAGCCATGGGTTGGCGTTCTTGGCGGTAGCACCACGGGTACGGAGAGGAGCAATAGCAGCTTGAGCAATGATGGAGCCAATCTTCCCGGAACCCGCAGAGATACCGTGGGAGGTGGATCGGTAGCGAGTTGGGAAGCATTCACCGGGAACGATGAAGGTGGTAAGATTGGGGCCCCAGTTGAAGAAGAGCTGGACAAGGACGTAGAGACCGAACATGGCATGCCCGGAGAGCTTGTGGTAGGCGAAACCCCAGATGAGGAAAAGGATGGTGAGGATACCGAAGCCCGCGAACTGAAGGGGCTTGCGGCCAACGGTATCGATTGTGGCAACACCCAACCAGTAGCCTGGAATAGCGCCGGCGCAGACCAAGATAGCATTACCAGCGGCAAGATTGTAGAGAATGTGGTAGACGTTCTTTCCACCAGCATATCCGATTGCTGTCAAGACAGTGGAGGAGTTCAAACCAAGACCTGTTTCCACATTAGCATCATTTCAAAGCAAAAGAGAGCTAAAAGTACCGTAGAAAGCCACATCCAACAGAAACCAGGAACCAGCAGTACCAATAAGAATACTGCCATTCCTCCATCTGCCGTAAAACCTGAAGAAGTCTTTCCAACTGGCTTTGGGGACCTCGAGAGCGACTGAAGCACGGCGCATAGCCACCTGAGAGATCTCATCGGGGTGGCCCTCGG
This sequence comes from Hysterium pulicare CBS 123377, assembly GCA_000467715.1. Lineage (NCBI taxonomy): Eukaryota > Fungi > Ascomycota > Dothideomycetes > Hysteriales > Hysteriaceae > Hysterium > Hysterium pulicare. Next base: position 78,921 of record AJFK01000913.1, read on the forward strand.
GCTTGCCAGCGATATAAGCCTTCACATCGGCATTGGCCTTCTCAACATCGCGGGCCACATCAAAGGTGTAGCGAGGGGTTTCGGGGATGGTGAGACGATAGTACAGAGCGATACAGCCAGGAACGCAGCCAATCCCGATGAGCGCACGCCACATCTTGTCGACAGCAATACCGCAGACGCCAGAGCAGGTGGCGTATGTTTTAGCGCTCTCAAGGGAGCCTTTGAAGCCCGCAACGAGACACAACATAACAAGGGCACCGGCAAGCTGTCCGAAACCCTGGTTGGCGAACACAGCACCCATCATGGCACCTCTCCACTTGGTTGTCGCAAACTCGGAGGTGATAATGGAAGATAATGGATAGTCACCACCGATACCTGTGGTACCTGTTAATTTCTCCTCGCTCGCCGGGCAATATCCGAGTAGACTTACCAATACCCATGAGAACACGCCAGAAAATGAGCAAGCCAACGATTGACGTCCCTGGGCCTGGTCCGCTAAGGGCTTGGGCGAGGGTAGCGATGATGATGAGAATCAGCTCGAGTCCATACATTTTCTTACGACCGACGATCTAGACATGAAATTAGCAGGCGCAGGAAACCAATTAGCAGGGTTCATTCACGTACATCAGCGAGAGCTCCGAAGCCGACTTGTCCCATAACGGTTCCTGCAGAAGTAGCAACCTTGATGGCGGTATCCTGCGGGGTGCTAAGGGCGCCCTTATGGTCGTGTCTGTAAACGATACCGATCATAATGGTGAGGAGAGAAACGCAGAAAATATCGTAGGAGTCGGTGAAGAAACCAACACCAGCGACGACGATGGCTCTGATATGATACCAGCCAAAGGGAGCTGCATCGATTTCAGCGAGAGCGAGGCGGCGACGCTCGTTAGGATCCTCGACATCGGCAAAATCATTGTGGAAGTTGTGAAACGCGCTGTTCCCTCCAGCAGTCCTGCTAGCCATGGCGATAAGCTTTTGCCAAACCGAGGCCCAGAAAAGAAATAAAGGATGGACAAGAAGTTGGGGAGAGTGGGGATATCGAGCACAAGACAGGCGAAGGAGAGGAAGCTCTATATAGAATGCAATGGGCTCCCGCTCAGCCCGCGTGTTCGCTTGGCGGCATAGCTGCTGCAGAGCAATTTGGAGCAATAGGAAGGCGAGAAACCATGTCGTGTTTCCTGGGGGTTTTCTTCGGCGAACCCGGGCTCGTTGGAAAAGCCTTGGGGCCTCTTGGAAGCGGTCGTGGCCGCGATAGATCGGAAGTCCTTGATCTTGCTAGGCCGTATTTGCTGCTGAGCCTAACTCGGGCGCGCTCTCGATTAAGGAAGTTGGTGATGGAAGGGCTTGAAGGTCATGGTGTTGAGGGGAACCACTGGGAGCCAATGAATGCGTCCACGTTTTCTCTTTAGCGGACGAGAGAACTTCAAACGATGGCCGCCGCTTAAGAAGACCCCCGCCAACACCGCGGACCTGGGACAAGAAGACTTCATCGTCCGCTGCGATGACTGGCCGCTTCTGCTTATTGCTTGGCCCAAGGCGCATCATGTCAAGAAAGCCTCGTCTGTGTCTTGCAACACGCCGAGCTAAGAGGGTCTTCTGCTTCTAAAAAGCATCTCTCGAGGGATCCACCTCGTCCCACCTGCACGCCGTTCGTTCGACCCATCATTCACTGCTGTGACAAATCCCGGGAAAAATCTTTCTTCTAGAAGTTCCAGCCGCCGGGTAACTTTCGTTTCCACCAAGCCTTTCCATGTCACCGCATCGTAGCATGGGGTCGTGCTGTAGAATAGCCATAACCCTTCGCATGTCACCACCATCGCATTCAGCCTTGCATCACTGAACCATGCCTCCTCAAAGCTGTACTACGAGTACTAGTTTCGATGATTATCCCGGGAAAGGTCGACGCACCCCAATCAGGCAATAAGGTAGTAGCACGTAGCATGTCGCGCGAAACTCGGTACAGGTACCGACGAAGGTTGCCGCCATCGCGACGCCGCGTTGACCTGGAGGCAATCCCAAAACTCGACTGGATAACACTTCCGCGGAATCCCTCATTTGAAGCTGGGTCGAGCTGTAGGATTGGCATATACGAGTCCCTAATACTTGACGAGCAGCTCCGATTCACTCTCCGCCGGAACTCACTCTGCTCTCTCACCCATAATCTACGTCAGCGAACATTATCCATACATGTAGAGATCAAAGTCTTGAATCGAACAAAACGGGACTCGATCGAGATTGAACCGCAGTCAACAAGTCATGAAATCCCAACAAGCGCATGGCAGGCACGTGGATAGTTAGCACGCCAAGACATTCGATACCTTAAGACTCAGCACCCATGAGCAGCTCACTATTTCTTTTGACACCCAAAACTAGCCAGTACGCGGCCAAACCCCGATTACATACTTTGCGTCCAGTATAATATGAGTGTCTGTGATCTACGATGAGTTCAGAAGCTACTTCGTACAGATTTGACCTCACCTGATCTGATGTGACACCGCTTCGAACATGTCAGCAGATCAATTCCGAAGCAGCATCTCAACAACTCAAGTTCAATGCCGATTGCCCAAGCCTATAGACTGATATCAATTCAGAATACCCACAGGGGTGCCAACTGGCTTTCAGATATATCGCAAACACCAAACCGGTTCTGCACACGGCGGGGGCGCCTGTCGAGGGGTCTCCCAAAGGTCAACACCGCCGGGCTAACGACCGGCACCTGGGAATTCTTAGACATACAGAAGCGAAGACGGTAGCAGTTATTACCGACCATGAAAGCATTGTTCGCCCACCGACTCACAGAGTTTGGCTCCAAGGTCTTTGTTCTTATATTTCTCCTTGTCTACGTTCCACAATGAGCATGTTACCTACCCCGCCCTTTCATACTCTGCTATCCCAAAAGCTCGCCAAGTAGATAGACTTCTCGACAGAATCGGTCATGCCAAATGCTTAACACAACGCTCAAGCAGTTCACGAGCGATATAACACGATGACCTGGATAGTAACTTGCTGCTCAGTACTAACCATACTATCATTCCGCAGACACTCCAACTTTGAAAAATATCAGCCATTATGAGATGATGAAACAATGTAAGTTTGGTCCAAACTAGATGGTCTTTGACATTGTGCTGGACTCGACATTGTGCATCGACAGATCCCATATAAATCCCCCTTCTCACTTGACTAACGAGTTCAGCATCGTTTGGGCGTCTACCACTCGCGCTTCTTGACGAACGCGCAATCCTACCCTCACACTTCACTATCAGCCCAACGTTCACATCGTTTAATCACACCGTTTAACCAAAATGTTCCGTAACAACATGCTTCAGCAGCCTGGAACTGCTTTTCGACCCGGCCTATTTGGAGCCTTTCCTCATTCATCGCTTACGTCGACTTCCCAGCCAGACGAGAATCCGGGTAGCGCCTCTTTACTACAAATAGCGGCCTCGATCCTCGCTCCTGTCGGTGTCTCGGCATCGTTCGTTCCCCTTTATCAGGTCATCCACGCATTTTTCTTGAAAAAAGGCAATTACAACATTCGGTCACCAGCCGACAAAATCATTCTGCTGGCAGGTGCCTGCAGCGGTCTAGCGCTGGCCTGGCAAATGATCAAGCCATGGCTCACTTCAAAGGTATTCTCAACTACTACTATTTCTGCTGACAATCCCAAGTATTATTACGCAGTAGGGGCCTGGATGTTGTCAAATGGTGTTGTATCGAAAGACCACAAGGACTTTACCATGCAATCGGAAGGAATGCACTTCAATCCTCTCTCGCCGTTCTCCCGGGATGGTGTGGATTCGATACCAGCCGTCAGCAAGACGTGGTTTTGGCATCGGAATTCTTTAATCCTGTTTAGTTGCGAAGAGCCGAAGAAGGCCGGCAACGTCAAAGCTGAGTCTGACGCAGATTCCGAAGACCAGCATGCAACAGCGAAAAAGCCACTATTAATCACACTGAAATGTCTCTCATTTACTGCCGTCCGTCTGCGAGGCTTCTTGGATGAATGTGTAGCACACCATAACAAAACAACACAATCGAGTGATACCAGAGTATACATTTGGAATTCCCGTTCTCGTGGACACTGGGACATGCTTCAGCAACCTAGCAGGCCACTCGATACTGTAGATCTCGATGAAGGTCTGAGACAGTCGTTGGTAAGTGATATGGCAGAATTCTTACAACCAAATCGCATCAAGTGGTACTCGAACCGCGGCATCCCATATAGGCGAGGATATCTGTTCCACGGCCCGCCAGGAACGGGTAAAACCTCGACGTGCAAAGCGCTTGCCGGGCACTTCGACATTCCGTTACGGATCTTCAAGATCACTGCCAACACCACGGAAGATGAGTTGCACGATAGTCTCGACTGGATCTCGACACCTTGCATATTCCTCCTAGAAGATGTTGATTCCGCAGGTATCTCCCGAGAGCAAATGTCTGTTGATGACAATTATCAAGATGAGTCCGCGTCGCCTCGCAACAAGAAAAAGGGCAATAAGCTTTCTCTGAGTGGACTCTTGAATGCCATCGATGGACCAGCAACCCAGCAGGGCATAATACTGATCATGACGACTAACAACCCAGAGAGCTTGGATAAGGCACTTATTCGTCCTGGTAGGGTTGACATGCAGCTTTTCTTCGGTCCCGTCAGCCAGCAAGTGGCACGTAGCATATTCGTTCGCGTCTACCAGGATGACACAGAGCGCGAGGACTCGATCACCGCCCGGCTGGATCCGAAAATCGAACACCTCGCTAACACTTTCGCTGCAAAGATTCCCGATAAGAAGCTAAGCCCTGCCGAAATCCAGGTATTTCTTACTCGTCACAAGTTACCGCAGTCTGCAATTGATCACGTTGATCCATGGGTGGAATCTGTGGTTCTGTCCAAGGAAAGCGGAACTAACATCATTGGAGATGAACAGACTGAGTAGGGCTCTAGTAATGACAGTATTGAGCTATTTAGTACAAGTGAAGAACCTGCTCCTTCGACTTCTCCGCCATCTCTAGAAGCAGAGCGCACTTCCATGTTTTCCCGATTCTTACGAGTATTCCCTTACGTCGCATGAGGCTGGTCCTTGGCGGCACGAACGGGTATTTCATTATACAGTATACTCTTCAACGACTGCTAGTTTTTGGTTCGTTCTAGTTACATACTCGAAGCTACCTTCCACCTGGTGCTTTGATCCTTTTACTACTTTGCTGCCCACTAATTGCTAGGCACTACTTTCAAGGCCAGTTGAGAATAATGGACATTACTAGCAATACGACACATGGGTATACATTGATATACCCATTCAGCCCTTCTATATCGGCTAATATCTTTCACCACCTACCATGGTTTCTTATAAAGAAATACAAGCCTCCAACGCGCTCATCAACGATGCCACGGCCCCACGCGTCGCCGTCTTCGTCGGCGGTACATCAGGCATCGGAAAGTTCACGGTTAGGGCCTTAGTCGCTACGGGTGCGAGCATGAGAATCTACCTCGTCGGGCGCAAGAGTTCCGAAGAGCGCATGCATGCTTTCATCCAGGAGTTGCACGCCATCAACCCCAAGGCGGAAGTCATTTGGACCGAAGGCGAGGTCGCGCTCCTCGCGGACACAAAGAGAGTATGCGAGGCCATCAAAACGAAGGAGTCACGCGTCGACTTACTGTTCCTTACCGCGGGCTACGCACCACTCGGCACTCGCGAGGTGACTGCCGAGGGCTTAGAAATCGCTCAGAGCCTGGAGTACTACTCACGAATGCTCTTCATTCTACATCTTCTCCCCCTCCTAGGCGAAGCGGAAGCCCCCAAGGTCGTCAGCGTCTTGGCCGGTGGGCTGGAGCGGCCGACTATCGACTTGGACGACTTAGACCTGAAGGAGCCTGGGAATTTTAGCATCATGAAGGCTCAAATGCAATACGGAACTATGAAGACGGTGACTTTGGAGAAGTTGGCCAACGACAATCCCAATGTGGCGTTCATCCACTCTTGGCCCGGGTTGGTCAACACAGGAAATGTAAGAAGAGGTGTAGATCCGAATTCGATCATGGCCTGGTTCGTCTGGCTTATTTTCGAACCCCTCATTGCCTTACTTTCGTCTAGCGACGAGGAGTCTGGACAGAGGCATTTGTTTCTAAGTACCAGCGCTGCTTTTGGCGGTCGTGGCGTCATATGGAAGGGCAAGCCAGGTATAAATTCGCTAGGAAAGTCGGCGGATGGACTGTTTCTCGTCAATTATAAGTGCAACTGTACTCCGAATGCGAAGGTCATGTCTGTGCTTCGAGAGAAGGCGCTGGGAAAGATTTGGGACCATACGCAGGAAGTTCTCTTGCCGTACTTGTAGACCGGGGACCATCCCTCATTATCCTACAATGTTAGCGAGCTCTGTTTAGTGGATGGATTCATCATATATTGATGGATAGGAAACCTGGTCTAGTTCACAGCGGGCAGATCGATTTAGCTGACAACGTTGGCTAGCCGGCTAAGTAACTTCAATTCTCCTCAGGTATTATCATGAAGTCATAGAAGTTACTAAATTCAATGTTGTTCTCCTACGTCCTACCTCCAAAACGCATCCTGCCGACAAAGTGCATACCCATTCAGCGTATGCGTCAGCATTCCTTCTACATCCTTTCTCAATCCACACTCTGCATCCCCCTCCCCTCCACCCTCCTCCCCTCGACAAACTCAACTGGTGGTGTATAATGCCTAACGCCATGCCCCCAATAAACGAACCCCGCCAAAACAATAACCCCAAACCAAACCAAGGGTGCCCAATTCGCGGTTCCAAGATCCACCGGCACCGCGACAGGGAAACAAGCGAAAATGATTACGAAACCCGAATAGAGGAACGCGAAAGCGTTGATGGGGAGGCCGAAGCGACCAAGGGACCACCGGGCGCGGGGGAGGGGTTCGTGGCGGAGTCGCTTGAGCAAGACGCAACCGATCGATAGCATGTATGTTGAGAGCAGACCGAGGAGGGAGAGGGATACGATTATGTTGAAGGCTAGGGTGCTGCCCATGTTTATTAGGCAGAGGATTCCGGAGGCGACGGAGGTTAGGTACACGGAGTTGAAGGGGACGGATTGAGTGTGGTTCATCTGGAGAAAGATCAGTATTTGATTGACTCTAGGAGGGTAAGGTGAGAGAGCGAGGGGAAGATCTTACGCGCGATATCCATCTCGAAAATGGGAATCCCTTATCACGTGAAAATGCCCACAGTTCTCGGGACGCGGTGGCTAGAGCGGTGACATTTCCGGAGAATATGAGCAAGAACAGGATCACAGAGAGGAAGAGCGCCATGCCGGTAGACCCCGTGTTGACGAAGAGATTCAGATAAGGCGCTGTGGAGTCCAATGCAGCATCTAGGCTTCCGATGCCGAAGAGCATGGTTATGAGCATGAGGACTCCGAGAAGGACGTTGATGACGTAGCTCCACCACATGCAGCGAGGGACGACGAGGGAAGCGTCTTCGACTTCTTCGGCTGGGAGGAGGGTTAGCTCTGTGGGTAGGTAGGTAGTAGCGGGTGCTTACAGATGTGGACGACGGAGTCCGAGCCTAGATTATTGTGAGTAATGATTCCTTCGGTGTACGTGGTTGGAAAGGACCTACCAAGGTTGCAATACATAACAGTAACCTGACTAATAAGACAAGACGTCCCAATATTACTCCATCCACCATTGTTAACAACATGGACAAACACATCCTGGGTCGAGTTACGAGGGCACATAACCCAAAGCGCAACGAACGTAATGATAAAACCCAGAATATGACCAAATAAAGATATCGTCTCGAGCATAGGCAAACTCTTGGCCCCCCACGTGTTGAAGAATATCGTGATTACGAGAAACGCGAGCATGATGAGGGTGTATTGCCAGTTGGGGAATGCGAATGAGGAGTTTGTGACGTCGATCATTGATTCGATGAGAGTCGTGACGACGAATGTGGATGAAGAGACTGATGCTAGCCAGCCCAAAGTACTCATCCAGCCTGGAAGGAGTTAGTATCAGGGCTGGCTGGTGCTGGAGTACGTACCGGATGCATAACTTAGCCATTTTTGATACTTGGGAGGTGCAAATTCGCTGACCCAGTGATACTGGCCACCGGATGTTGGAGCCCTATGGAGTGTCAAAGACGTGCTTTTCTTGAAGGGGCAGTGAAGGAAGCCCTTGGAAAGGGTAGTCGCTCACATCGATTCCATCTCGGCCAGAGAGGCTACGATGGTGGCATAGCAGACAACGGTACCGATAAACATCCAGAAGAGACCAGCAAAGCCTCCGTTGATCAAGCCGACGCTCAGGGACCTAGTGGCTTGATAAGTCATGGTTCGAGTCCCCGATTGCCTTGAGGAAGCAATCGGCACGTGATTCAACTCCATCTAACCCTAGAACCACCATGTCTAGATACTCCCTTATTCTAAATTCGAAAACACTTACACAAGGACGAACTCCCAAGTCGCCATATAAATGCTAACGAACCCCAGCGTGGAGAGGAACCCGAAGTTTCTCTAGGTTCGCACATTAACATCATGCCTTTTGTCAGTCGCCCGTCCGTCGAGGAATCGGTATTACCTTGAACTCCTGCTTCTTCCCCAGCCGCTGCATATCAATGATATCCTGTCTCGTGTCCCCCCAAGCCGCCTCCCCTCCCTCCCCAAGGACATCGGACTCAGCTCTTTCATCCGCGAATGCGGTACTTGCGGGAGGTTTTTCGGTAGCCATTTTATTGACTCTCCCCTCCCGAGCAGTGATTAAAGCCGATTCAAAAGGCTTGCGCGAGGTAAGTCGTTTGTACCGTTATCCTCTTTCAAAAGTAAGATCTTCAACAGTGAAGGATTTGAAAAACTTCAAAGAAAGATAAAATAGAAGATAGAAAGATGGACGTCTTCTAGGAAAAAGTAACGCGCCTTTCCAAAAAAGGCAGGCCCTTGCGGTTTTTATCTCCGACCGAGGTGTGATGAGCATAGAGATAGCCAGTTTCCAGACTTTGCGATAAGGACATAGTTGGGCTGCAAGTCATCGTTTTAGCCCGATAGTTTGGGTGGAGAAATATTTGTACGACGTCCATCCTTCAGCCGCACGTTACATCGCGGGACGACGAATCTGTGCGGAGTGATCTCGCATTCTCGACTGTATCTTCTACCATGTAGATGCAGCAGCGTTGATATCGCAAAAGTAAATTCAACGAATTGAGGGTTAGTATCTTAGATCTGAACGGGTACACGCAATGCAAAGACGGGTCGGCAAGTAGTTTCGGCTCAGGGTCCAGTCCGAAAGGTGGGGGCTTGGCGAATCCTTTCCGTGCCTTTTGCAAAGCTTCCGCTAACTCCAACTTTCTGTGGTCCTTTGCCAGTTAAAATGTACGGGACACTTGTATGCCAAATGTACCGCTCCATACTATTTCCATCGATTTGCGCAAGCAGAAAGAAAGAGATATCAAGCGCTCTAAAATGAACTGTATAATACATTTTCCTCTAAATCTACCTTAACCCATACCTAAGAATACAACGCCGCATATACAGTATATGAAAAACCCCCGCAGGCCCTTCATAACCCCCACCACCTAAGCAAACACATCCACAGCAATCCTCTCATTCCTCATCCTCCCAAAGAACTTCTCAATCTGCTCCTGCGTAGCCTCAACCCCCCTATCCCGATTCCTCTCCTCCACCATGACCCGACTCGCCTTCTTGACCCCCTCCACCATATCCGGGCTACCACAGAGGTAGATCTTGGCCCCACTATCCCAGAGGTCGTAGATATCCGCCCTATCTTTGAGCATCCTGTCCTGGACGTATTTGCACCCCGCAGCGTCGGGTTCTGAGGGTTCGCGACTGAATGCGTAGCGGACGTCTACGGCGCCTAGCTCTGCCCATTTAGAGAAATCGGAGCTGTAAAGACGGTCGGCGGTCTTGGATCGGCAGCCGATGAATAAGAGTGCCGGTGCTAGTTTTTGTTGTGGATTGCTCTCGATCTGTGCAGCGCGTTCTTGGACGAAGGAGCGGAATGGTGCGAGTCCTGTTCCTGCGCAGAACATCATAATGGGTTGGGTGGTAGAGGATGCAGGGAGGTGGAAAGCCGGTGGTGATTTGCGGATGGATACTTGGATTGCGTCGCCGGGAAGGAGGGATTTCAGGTAGGAGCCTGCGACGCCTACAAATTTTCCAGTACCGGAGAGAGCGGTGGTGTTGATGACGCCGTAGGTGATTGTGCATTTGGCTGGGTCGTGGAGTGGAGAGGAGGAGATGGAGTAGTGGCGTGGTCGCATAGGTGGAAGCATGGCCAGGAATTCGGAAAAGGGGAGGGGAACTTTGGGATGGAGTTCCAGAATCTCGAGCAGACTGACGCGTTTGGTCATGATTTTGTCTTGATAGTCATCAATTAAGGCCTCGAGCTTGACGGTACTTGCGGGGTCGGAAGTCAATTCGAGGCATGTCTGAAGATTCTAGAGAGTCCAATCAGTAAGTTGCTGTCAATATAATGAGCTGTTAACCTACTTTCTTCGTAGCTGGTAAAGAAAGTTCTACGAAGCCTTTCAAAAGATCGAAAACGGAGATCGGCGTGTTGGCAGGCAAGTTGACCGGGCCACCAGATTTGATCGTCACGACTGCATCCCAGGGCAGGGAAAACCTCGAAAGGGCTCGACGAACACCTTCATCTGGGTTGAGGGGAAGAACTGCGAGGTAGTCGCCAGCTTGGTACTCCACTCCCTCAGGTAGTTTGACCTGCAGGTGCCTCTTTTCGGGCTCACCTGGGGCAGTAAGGGATTCGGCTGCGATGACTGTGCCTTGCTGGACGTCATGCTGGAGCTGGGAAGCACGCATCTTAGTTGAAATGTCCATTTCTACTTGCGGTTTTGCTGCGTCTTTAGTAGCCGAGCCGGAGCCAAACTTCGATGTTAATGCAGGCCAGAAAGTCGAGTCTGCCCACGAGTCAAAGTCGGAGAACATGTCGCCTTGGGCAGCATCCGAAGATCCGCGTTCTGCATACCGCGTAGCTCCAAGAGTCTCCAGAGTGTCTGATACCAGTTAGTTTAGAACTTAAACGAGAATTGAAAGGGGCTTCTACCATCAACTAGTTTCGGGATTCTATAGAGTGTGTTCCGCCAATCTCTGTGGCCACATCCAAATACCGCAAATTGGACCCCTTCAAGTGGCTTCCCTTGTTTCATAGCTTCAAGCCATGCGACGAATTGAGCTGCGTTATCCGGAGGTTGGCCTTCGTAGGATGCAGTGATAATCAATACCGGCTGGGCTTTGGGCAATGCATCTACTCCGGTATCCAGGTCTTCGACAATCGCTTCGTATCCATACCGTCTCGCATCAGATGCCACTTTCTGTGCAAAGGACTGACACGTTCCAGTGTTTGATCCATACAATACCGTCATAGGTCTTCCTCCAGACGTGGATTTATTTTTCTCTGTTGCTAAATCTTTCGTTGAGGCTTTCAATCCGCCTGTCTCACCTGCGAGGTTATGCTGAAGCGTAGTGGCCGATACGCCCGTGCGGAGAGACGCCCTCATATAGAAGTCTTTGGGTTTTATAGTCAGGTTTGACTTGATCTGCATCTCATAGTTGGGGTCATCCAATCGAAAGTTGAAGTTCTGGAGAAGAACAGCCATAACAAGCTGGGCCTCTTGCCAAGCAAATGCTCGACCGATGCATGCCCGCATACCCGCCCCGAATGGTGTCCAAGCCCCTAGAATGATCAGTGTCCCATTGTGAAACAGGGTGGAGATGGAACCACGATACCTTTTGGCAATTTCTCAAACTCTTCATCAAGCATCCTCTCGGGCCGGAACTCATTTGCATCCTCGCCGTAGATCTTCGGGTCTTTCATAATCTTACCAAGCAAACAGAGAATAGGCCACTCCCTTTTCAAGGTATATTCGCCTTCCCCAAGCGTTGGTGGATCTTCTTTATTTTCATCCCGCACGCTTCTGGTGATGGCCGGAGCAGTCGGAGTAAGTCGTAACGTCTCTCGCAGTACTGCATTGATATACTTTAAGTCCTTGAGGTGATTTACGGTTAGTTTGCCTTTACCAACAACGCGGTCTACTTCTCGTTGCGCTTTGAAATACGCTTCGGGTTTCTTCAGAAGTTGGAGGAAGGCGAATGATAGGAGGCCGGAAGTAGTTTCATGCCCTACTCAGTATTAGGAATCGCATCATACGTCTTGGATCACACACGTACCAGCAATCAAAAATGTGATCATGTTGGCCGCAATCAATTCATCTCGCATGCCAAGACCAGTCTGCGGGTCCTTTCCATTTATCATGGCGTTCAGAAGATCTCTCTTATCGGTAGGATTTTCCCGCCGATATTTTACTAGGTCTTCTGCCACCTTTTTCTGGTATTGGGCACTTTGTCTGACATGCTCATTGGATGAGAACATAAACCTCTGAATGAAGGCTGGAGTTCGCGCTCTCGATGCTCCTGCGCTCAGCACAACATTCATCGCTTCTACGAATGGGTGCATATCGTCTTGGTAGAAGGAATTGAATCGAAAGTCCATGGCACAAAGGGCGATTGTATCTAAAGTCAGGCGGGTGAAGTCTTCGGTGACTGGAATCTTGTAGTCTGTTCCCTTCCTGGCCCACTTAAGGACAAGTTGGCTGGCGATATCGTGCATTTCTAACCATGGTCAGCGGTTTGATGCCCCTGATATACAAGGAGATTATCATACCATCAAACATTCCCCGAATGGACATGGGGCCAAATGCCGGCATTAAAATCCTATGAGCCTGACCCCAATCAGGGTGTTTCTCGCTCGGTGCTGTGAATAGTCCTGGAGGCCCTGCGTTTTTGCCTCTCAGCGCTGATAGGCCGGGGCCGCTGACTTTGAAGAACCTCGTCTCATCGCAAAGCTCCTGGAACAGCTCATAGTTTCCTACAACGACACGCTCCAGTCCCTTTACGTTCAGTCTGTAGATGGGCCCATATTGATCGGTAAGGCGCTCTAGAGCACGAGTAGGTACATCGTCTAGGGCAACGTCAAGTAGGTTCCCAATGAGAGGAAGGCCTGGAGGAGCGGGAATGGATTTGGTCATGGTCGGCGGTTCCGGAGTTTTGTGAGTAACGAGAATAGAGAATTGCTTGGGCAAGGGGACGCAAGAGTAACAAAATTGTGAGGATTTCGCAACTGATTGGAGAGTCGATTAATGAAGTAGCTCAGATGCTGGGAAAGATGGCTATTATATCCATTGCCATCTTCAACTCGCTGTCAAGGCCTCAATGGAGTAGTCAAAGCGACGAGGCCGGCGCACCAATAGCACAAAAGCGATTTTGAAGTTGCAGCTTTTGCGATGGGCCATTTGGTTGGAGGAGCGTGGCCCATGGACATCAGCCCTGCAGCACTACGCATTGGCTGCCGGATGGGGGAGATGGCCTTGTGGCTGAGGCAATGCCGATACCACCGACATTCTGTATAGCTGAGAGCTGCCACTTGAATAAAATGCGACGAGGAGAAGCTGGAAATGGTGGCTCCAGACTGCCTGTATTCTGCTGCGGGTAGCATGCTGCGAGGCTGTGCAAGAGATATCTGTCGGGCGGGCGAAGAACCATCTCCAATCGGTCGTCGGCTAATTTGTATGCCGTCATCCACCCATCCGCCCTCCGCCGTCCCAGCTCCACCACTCTTCTATACAAACTACCGTTTGGGGCAATCCGAGCGACAATGTCGTACAGAGGCCGGCCCAGCAAGGGCTGTGAAATGTGCAGGTCTAGAAAGGTCAAGGTACGTCCCAAGTTGCCTTTTCATCTCCACTACACTCCACCACTTTCAGCGACAGGAGGCCCATGGGATTCGCCCGCATGCTCGCCCTTCAGCCCTACCGAAATCACTGACGGCCAAGCCATAGTGCGACGAAACGAAGCCTTCATGCAATCGCTGCAACAAAACGGGCCATGAATGCAAATACAGAGATCAATCCGATCTGTATTTCCGCAATCAAACTGCCGCTGCTGCTCAGAAAGCCGAGGAGTCATGGCGCAAACGATCAGCCAAGACGTCAAATAGCAGTCCTGGTGATAGCACTCATGAGTCTGCTCCAAGCGACACTGCATCTACATCAGGTGCAGCTGCCTCTATCTTGAATTTTGGAAGCCTATCTATCGGCCAAGGCAGACCCCAGCCGGACCTTCAGAAGCTCGCGTATGAGCGCTTCCACTACGACTTTGTAAATACAGCCTCAGCCGATCCCTGGCACGAGTCAGGGGGTTTTCTGGAATTCCTCCCGGACATCACGCAGAAAGCTGGAAACGACTCGTGCCTTTACTCAATATTCGCGGCCGTCTGCTTGGCCAACTATCACAACCGAATGAACTCTAACCAAGCTACTATTCTGGCAAAAGAATACTGTGGACAAGGTATAAAGCTTCTCCAAAAGGCGCTTAAAGACGAGCAACAACAAAGGTCGGATGAAACGTTGATGGCGGTTTACTTGATGGGCTTATGGGAGGTAGGCTACTCATGATGCTTCACAATTCGACTTTCAGCGCTGACTCTGTAGCAGATTTTGACCTCTTCGGAACATGACGGATCCTTCCTTGCCCATAAAGAAGGCGCCAATATCCTACTCCAACTACGAGATCCGCTCTCATATAGTGATTCCGCTAGCGCTCGGCTCTACGATACAGTTTTTGCACAGATGGTGAGTGGCAACCCAGCTCTCTGGGACCTATTAATCATCCATCCACGTTAACATACCTCCCCACCCAAATCGAATGAACATATCCCATTCCAACATATTTTCTCTCAAGGGAACTTTGATCTGACCATTTCCAGCTCATCGGCAACTTCCAAACCGCAACCCCGCCCCCGGTACCACCAAAACGGACCGCACAAGGCAGCCAACCAGTTACCAGCCTGCGTCTCATTCAAATCGTTCACACAGCTGTATCCATCAACGCAACATGGCGTCGAAACTACCCCCAATATGCTAGCAGATACAGCCCGAAGATATTCAACTTACCCTCCCCTTCACCCACCCCGCAACCAGACGGGCCAGAGCCGCTCGATGTCCAGCAACTTCTCCAACAAGCACTGGAGCTAGATGCCGATTTCCAGGCTTGGGAAGACACGCTCCCGCCAGACTGGCAGTATCAAAAGATCCCAAATACGCCTAGCGTGTGGGGCTCGTACGACAAGAGATGGGTCCATCTAATCCTCAACTCGCCCGGCGCACCTTCAGAACTACACCTCTACCCGTCTTTGAAGCGCGCCTGGCTCACCAATTTCTGCCGCACAAGCCGCATCTTCCTGATCCGCGACATCCTGGAAATGCTCCGACATCTAAGCATCGATGCCCGGGACCCGGATCCCGAAACACCGAGTCTGGACCAACCACCGCCTCTGGATGCACTGACGATCCATATCCATCGTTCGCTGATGAAGACGCATTTGGTGAATATAGTCCATAATATCAGTGCGAGCGTAATATCCCACTTTACAGTTCCCATTCTAGGTAAACCGTCCACGTTCCAGCCTTCCATCCCCACCGATGCATCTCCATCAACAAACTTAGCACCTCCTCCAAGGAACAGCCCGAACCCTCCTTCCTCCTCCTCCCCGTTTGCAATCGGACACTCCGAATCCCCCACCCCGCCCACTTCTTCAATCAACCCCCAAGACGTTGTCGGCATGCGCGCCTACACGCTCTTCTGGCCGCTAACCGTCATGGTCGGCGCACTACACTCAGGCCATTTCCCCGACGGACCATGGAGCATAGACCCGAACTTGGGCGCCTTCGATATCCCGAGTCGAACAGAGTGGCTTGGGGGATTACTGAGGTTCTTGAGTTCTGAAGTGGGGATTAGGAAGGCGCAGGCGGTATTGAAGTTTGGAGATTATCCGGAGGCGAAGGAGATGGAGGGGGTGGTGCGGGAAGGGAGTACCTAGGCTGACACGGTTTATCTTTGGGGAAATGGCGAGACTGTTTCAACTTTGGATTTGGCCCTCCTGTTCGATGTTTCCCATATCCTTTGTGGACAAGATCGTAATATGTACCTTTCGCATAATCTCTACTGGTTGTCTGGGCGAACATGCTTCTTCTTGATTCTGCACCCGTCATACCCATCTGCATCTGCAGCGAATTAGTCTCTTTCATCAACGACTTCAACTCGACTAGAGTAGTAATGAATAGCATTTTACAGCCTGTCTCTTGATCATTTGAACGCTCTTCCGTCATTCTCCAGTCACTCCAATGCCCACTCATTTTATCAATCAATGCTCTACTCACAGCCTCCCTTCACTTCCATCAATGAAACACCTTCCCTCCATTCATCCACCTAGCTCCTTCCCCTCGCCCTTTAATCACGAAACCTTTCCTGGGGTTCCAAGTCGGTACTCACTAATGGATGAGCTCCGGCACGTGCGGCAGCTAGGGCCAGGAGTCCGATGGGACCCGCACCACAGACGAGAGCGCCTTCGCCAAGATTGAGTCCTGCCCTTTCAATGCCATGCATTAATACAGATAGAGGTTCTGATAGCGCGCCCCCAGCGAAGCTTATTTTGACCGGTAGCTTATGTAGCCGTTTCGCAGGATGAATCGCTGGAGTGTGCCATGGTATAGGTAAACGTCGGCGAAATGAACGTCTTCGCAGAGGTTAGATTGTCCGTAGGTGCAAAGGAAGTATTGCCGATAAGGTACGCCGGGTACTAACTGCGACTCTGTTACCCATGAATAGTAATTAGCACTGAGTTTCGGTCGAAGAGTGAGCTGCAAATTGTCACGTACCAGGCTTGAGGTTTGTGACGCCTCCTCCACGTTTTAACTACGATTCCTGCTACCTCCTGTCCTAATAAGTAGTCTCCTTCTTCCATAGCAGAGCCAATAGCCTCGTTTCTCAATGGTTGCATACCAGGCATGAAAAGAACGGTTGACCTGTGGCCATTGACGAGGAGGAATGCCTGTGTCTGGAGTATCCTTCGAGGTACCTCACCCACAGATTTCAATGGTCTTGATGTGCACCAGCACTTGTCCACGGTTGCGGGCATATCCAGGAGCGTCTACGCGCATTTATTTGATGTTGAGCTGTGGCACGAAGCGAAGGATTGGGTAACGGAGTCCTGATTGTAATGCTCTTCGACTCTCGCGTTGTTGTGAATCACCGCGGAATCCATCGTTGCTGCATTGGAGTGTGTCCTTTGCTTTCTTGGTCGTCATGTCACAAGTAGGATTGAAACTTCGCTCGACTGGAGTCTATCGAGTTCAGATGCATGGTTGGTGGTCGGAAGGAGGTGTCTTTGCGGAGAGAATGCCGGCAAACGATCAACGCCGCGAAAGATGAGGTGGCACGGGGAGCGTTGCACGAGTCAGGCAGATACATATTCGGAATCTTTAACCGACACTTAGGTCAGGGAAAACCATTAGGTAACTCCTTGCGGACTTTACATTTACTGCGGACTACGACAGGTCGGCAACGTCTTTGTTGAGGATGTCTGCCTCTCTCCAGAATGAGCGAGCATGGTCAAACGAAGCACATTCAGCGAAGAGATGATTATCAATATACTCGAAGATGTTCGGTTGCAAATGTCACGCTGGGCGAGGGCGTTCGCCTCCTTCGACGGTTTTCAGTGATAGGTTGAATTGGGCTTATTTACAAGTACCTTCTGTACCGCGTCATACCTAGGTGCCTAAGGAGTCGCACCCTCCTGGCATCAAACGCTTGTAGCATCACGAGTGAGATAAGGGGGAGAACATCGAAGGTCTGACTAGAAGGAATAAAAAATAAGACATTTTAAACAATAGAGGAAGAGACACGTGCTAGAGCAGAGAGGGGTTGACAGGGCAAGACAAGTGATCGAAATATATGTCTCAATCATCATACGAGTCATCATCCTCTAGATACTGAGAAGCCGCATGATACCGTTTAGGGGTCCCCTCAATAACAGCAGGTCTGTTCGGCCAGATTGGACTACTCGGAGTCCACTGTCCCACTGCTCCCTCCTCATCGTATGCCTCGACAACAGGTTTCAAGCCATGTTTCGTGATGTTATCCCCATAAACCTGAAGGAAATCATCCACCTGTGGCTCGTCCATGTACATTCGAAGCTCCCAGTCTGTAAATTTGTCGTCGCGCATCATCTCAAAGCAGTCCCGGAGAGTGGTGGCCGCCTGATGAGCCAGGGTGTCATTTTGAGCGAACCAATGAGAATACAGTGCGTCGAAGTGGACGATGCATTGGCGCTGAGCGTGGCCTTTAGAAATCTTCTTTGAGTTCGAGACAAAGATGCGCATGACTTCTTTGAGGGATTTGAAGAAATCTCCTTCGTAGCGGATATGCAATACATGGAGATGGATGTGAATGTGACTAAACTGTGCAAGAGCTAATGCTGCAGTCACATCTGGCCCGGGGGCGGTATTCAATCGACGGTACGCGAACCGGAGGTGTGATTCTGGGTAGATTGGAACATAAGCCCAGGTTTGGCTGGCTAACAGGGTTCGAGCTTCGTCGTTGATCTGCTTGCAGGTACTCATGAGACTGAAGCGGTCTGCTACTTCGAAATGAGAGCTGACTGGTATGATATCCCGGTCGGTCTCGAGAACGAACTCGTAGATGCGGTTTCGTATTTCGCCGGGAAGATCGAAGAATTTCGGGAATGTCTTTAGCTCGCGGGCCCCACGGCGGAGATGTGCGCGTATGGTAGGTTCGGTTGTAGCAGGGAGAATCCGACGCTTTTTGGTTGGTGTTGCAGCAGCGGTGTCAATCCTCGTCTTGGAATGCCGGCCCCGTCGCTTCGGCCTAGGTGCCATTTCATTGTCTGGAACATAGTCTGTCATGACTTGATCTTCTCTCTCCATCATGGGGACAGATCAGGCGTTTCCTCTTTTTTTTACAATGTCTCGGGATTGATTTCGCTGATCCACTTCCTCTCCGGGGCTGTTTGCGTACAGTAGGCAGGTGCGGTGGCGTTGTGCTTGAGTCAGTAGTTGTGTAGATTTTGAGGGGCTCGAAGTCTGTTTATGAAGCCAATTTGAACTTAAAATAGGCTGCGATAAATAGTGAATATATCCAGTAGTGATTCAGCGATGTTCGAGATGCTATCACTAGTTTACGGATAGTCACCTGCTAAGAACTCAGTTGCGGTGAGGTCGCATCACTGAAGCTACATCACTACAAGTAAAGCAGTGTCAGTAAATCAGTGTCTCGAGCCCTTCACGACACTCATCCACCAAATGTCATGCGCTTTCACACACCTCAAGGTCAAGGCCCTAGGTAGTTCTCAAGCTTCACCGTGAGCTGTTTGGGTGTCGAGAAAACGCGAGGGAAACCGATATCGAGTAACTGACCGCAAGAAAAGTGGTATAATTGAAAAGAAAATATTGTCCATGGCTTACGCACTTAGCAAACGTTCCAGCTCCATGTTGGTTCAAACGGCTCCTGAATTGCGCGATGAGCTATACGAACACGCTCTCCATGTCTGTCGCCAGTGACCAAGCGCAGTTATTAGAGCTTTCCATCGGTAGGTGTCCTATCAAGTGGTCAGGCACAATTCTCAGCGGTGAAATGAATGGGTATGTGAGAGCAACTTTCAGGCCGAAGTAACCAGCATCTGGCATCGTTGAGAAGAGAGCTGCTGGATGGAAACCTGCGAATTTCTCTGCTGTCGGTCGTCTGCTTCAGGGAAACCCTTCAACTTCGGGCTCGGCATACGTGATGGGCCGGGGGTTGTCAAGCATTGAAGTCCAGTAAGCCCTTGGCATCCCTGTGTCTGAAGCCTTCGGTATCTGTGACTCTCTTCGAATCCTTCTTCGGACCCGAAAGACGTCGGAAGTGTATGTAGCTTAGCATGGACGGATTGATGATAGATAGTTGGTAGCGTTCCCCTGACAAGCCCCACAATTGTATTCTACCCCTCCCGCTGCTGACAAACGTCGTGCACTGTTCGTGCAACCTTGGGATGCAGTTGACTTCAAAACCCATGATGACTGCAGCAGTAAGTAGCTACATCAGGCATTGATATACACCGCCCTCGCAAATCTCCATTCGCTCTCGGATGTCGGAATCTACCCTATCCCGCAGCAGTACCAACTATATATCCTGTCACGATCCCCCACTTCAAGCACACAATCACCTCTACAGACCTCACTCTAGCATTCAACACAATTCGCCAGAGCCCGTTATTCAATTCCAATCCTGAAGTTCTACTTCCACTTTCACTACAACTTTCTATACCACCCAACACCCCTTTAACAATGTCCAACGATTGCTGCAAGTCGGGCTTCAGCTGGAACGGTACCCCTGTTGGCAAAGAAACAACCGTCGGCGACAAGCATCTCAAAACCTACGTGACAGGCTCTTCGAAATCTGCTGCCATCCTCCTAGTCCACGATATCTTTGGCTGGACATTTCCCAACCTCCGTCTCCTAGCCGATCACTTCGCCAAAGAAGCAGATGCAACTGTCTACCTTCCAGACTTGTACGTGGAGAAGATTCGAAAACTCGACACGAAATATAAGGAATACACTAACCTCACCGCCCCAGTTTCGGCGGCGAAGTAGTCAGCGAGGAAACGATGGTCGATGCCGCCAAACGCGAAGCCTTCGACATCCCCGCCTTCATGGGCCGCAACAGCAAAGAACTCCGCTATCCGGAAATCCTCTCCGTTGCCAAAGCCCTCAAATCCGAGTTTCCAAAACTCGGCGCCATAGGCTACTGCTACGGCGGCTGGGCTGTGTTCAAGCTAGGTAGGAACCTCCACTCCCATCTTCGAAACGACCATATATCACTACCCATGATCTCCAACCCCTATTTATTCAACAACAGGTGCTGAGCCCTCCCTCATCGACGCAATATCCACCGCGCACCCCTCCCTCCTAACAAAAGAAGAGATCTCCGCCATCGCAGTCCCTGTCCAAATCCTAGCGCCCGAGACGGATCCGGCGTTCGCGCCTGAGTTGAAGGAGTATGCGAATCAGGTGATCCCCACCAAGGGAGTTAGTTACGAGTATGTATATTTCCCTGGACTGGCTCATGGTTTTGCGGCGAGGGGTGATCCGAGCAATGGGTTGCAGAAGCATGGGTTGGAGAGGGCGAAGAGGAGTGCGGTTAATTTCTTTAATGAGTTTTTGCACTAGGAGAAAGAGGATTGGAGAGTTGGGGTTAGAGGGGACGAGAAGAGGGATGGTGAAAGTTTGAATGAGTAAAGGTAGGGTAGGATGGAAAAGCAGAGGAGAAACAGATCAGGAAAGCGTAAAGGTCCAATATAGTGCCTCTAAGTGTATTGGTCGTCTATCCTCGCGACAAAAGTTCAATACCAGACGCCTTCCAAATTTAACAGACTTCTCCAACCACGTCCTAGCATTTCACGTCGACACAGACTTGAATTCCAACCCCTTCGTAACATCCGCATAATTCGCATCCCAATTATCCCTGAAGTAGTTATCCCTCGGCAACCAAGGTGCCCGGTCTGCCGCCTTCGGGAACTTGGCCAACCCAGCCATCAGATACGTACTCGACAGGCTCATAACCGGCAACTCCTTGACGCTATCCGGATCCTGCAGTCTGGGTACCGCACTAGTATATTTATTCGCCCGTACATAGTTGATCAACCGCATCACAAGACGACTTGTAGCATCCGAACCGAGCGTCCACGAGGAATTGGTGTAGCCGACGATGAAGAATAGATTGGGAACGTCTTGGAGCATGGAGAAGCGCCAGAGGAATTTGGAGGGGATATGGACGGGGTTGTTGTCCGTTGACAATTGGATACCCCCTGCGATTTGTAGGTTCAGCCCTGTAGCTGTTATTATGATGTCTGCGTCCAGCTTCTCTCCCGATTCGAGAAGTATGCCGTGTTCGGTGACGGTTTTGATATGCCCAGTGACCACATTTGCCTTCCCGTCATGGAAGGATTGGAAGAAATCGCCATCTGGGCAAAGACACATCCTTTGGTCCCAGGGATTATACGTTGGTTTGAAATGCGGGTCCATGGGGAAATCCTTGGGCAATTGCTTCCGAGCGCCCGACATCAACACTTTACGCGCCGCATTCGGAAAGGCGCGACAGAATTTGTAGAAGAGGAAGGGAAGAATCAGGAATTGGAGACGGGAGATCCTAAGAGACATCCAACGCGGGAGCCATCGCTCGTACCAGACGGGACTGTCCGGTTTAGGCTGCGGAAGAGACATTATGTAGCTGGGCGAGCGCTGGAGCATCGTCACGCTGCTGGCTTTCTCGGCGAGAGCGGGGAGGAGGGTTATGGCTGTTGCGCCGCTTCCGACGACGATGATCTTCTTGCCCTCGTAATCGAGATCTTCGGGCCAGAATTGTGGGTGGATTGTCTTTCCATGGAAATTCTCAAGCCCCGGAATAGGTGCATCCAAAGGCTTGTTGTAGTTATAGTATCCTGTCCCTAGTATGACCCAATTGGCGTGAAAGTAATTTGTCTCGCCATCAACCTCGACTTGTAACCTCCATAACTGTTGATCCGACGACCAATTCGCCGAGATGATCTGATGCCGGAAGTTGAAATGCTTATCGATTCCGAACTCGGACGCCGTTTCGTTCATGTACTCGACGATGGATGCCCCGGTGGCGATGGGATTGGGCTTCTGCCATGGGTAGAAGGGGAAGCCGAAGGTGTGGAGGTCGGAGTCGGAGCGGATGCCTGGGTATTTGAAAAGGTCCCAGGTGCCGCCCAAGTGTTCTCGTCCTTCTAGGATGGCGTACGAAGCGTTCGGAACGCTTGTCTGGAGCCGGTATGCGGCATTGATGCCAGAGATGCCTGCACCGATGATGAGGACGTCGTAGTAGTTGGAAGGTCGGTGGGCGTGGCCGTTCATGATGGCGGCAGATCGGGGTCGGTCAAGAAGGATATAGGTAGTCGAGGAAGCGATGAAGATAGGTAGGGGAGGAGAGAGCGTTGGAGAGCCGAACGAAATGCATTGTTGCGAGCACGGAGGTACAGCATTGTTATAGTTAAGGCGGGCGGCCGTGAAGCATGGAAGTCTGTGGCGCGCCTTTTGCAGGAGCCGAGGCAAGCCACCGCCGCCGAGTCTGTCGGAACCATTACGCGGTGTCATAATTCGGAGGATTACAGATGCTACCAACGGCTTTGCCATCAGCCTACACAGACAGTTCGGACTCTGGCAAAGGCACTATGGCCAGTTGCCATCCGTAAGGTTGTTGGGAAAGTATGGAATGAATAGGTACCCTCCAGACTTGTACAGCTAGGAGAATGCAGTACGACGGCACCCCAATCTTCCTAGATCGTACATCGTATACTCGCTACTGTATCTCTTGTCTATTCATGCTTCTGCCAGTTATGCAGTTTGTTTGAACGAGGGTTAGAGACTAGATCTCCTCTTCCGCTCCGATCCATGTTACCTGCAGCATTTTAGGTACTCCTACGCTTTTCGGAGATGCCGGGCCATCCGCACACTATTCGCATATGCTAAGTCCATTCACTATTTTTGTCATAGCTCCTGGTACTCCTACCCAACCATGTGCTTGATGTAGTTGCCTTAGTTACGAGCTCTGTTCACGACATCAGGCTTGAAGTCCAGAGCGTAACATGAGTACTCTTCGCGCTACAGTTCCATGTAATAATAACAAGAAGTAAAATCTACCAATACACATCTAGCCAATGCCTTTAATATGCATCTCTTGCCTTGATCGCCTCTTCTCCAATCCTGAAATCCTCTCCGCAAGTGTCGTGATGTAATTAGCGGAATTTCCGCTCCAGAGACCGTATATCTCATATCTTCCCAAGCAACCATAGCTCACCTTCGGCAGAGGCATCGCTCGTAACGTACAACCGACCGAACTTATCCACCGCAATCGAAACGGGCCTGAAGCAAACTGTCGTCGAGCATTTGCTGAGGTCCACATTCCACCATATATCCGTTGAACTCTCGTTACTCGCCGCCATTGGTTTCACGGGATTATACTCTCCGTCCGGGTCCTTTTCGAAGGGAAATTGGACAAGCTTAAAGCCCAGTCCCGGTGTCCTGTCCCACGATCCATGGTACGTCACGTACAAGCTACGGAAATCTCGGCTGAACATGGAGTCAAGGGGTGCTGAATGGGCAGGAATCGCTAGCTTGGCTGGGACCGACTTGGCCTGGCAGGAAGCATCGTTGAAGGTGGTGTTGGGCGCGACCACAACCTGCTCTCCAAGCTTGGCGACTTTGTCCGTGAAAGCAGTCGGCTCCCACACCGTGTGGCATGTTGGATACCCATACCATTGATCATTCGGTCGCGTTGGGTCTCCAAGATAGTTGAGTTCATCGGCAGGGTTGTTGAAGTGAATGTCCACGGGCGTAGAGCTGTTGACTGTACGCGTCATTTCGTCTAAACCATTTTCAACGGCCCACAGCCTGTCGTAAAATGTAAGCGATTAGAAGTGATTGGGGAGAGGATTGTCATGGACTTACATTCCATTCCCATCGAAAGTCAGTCCAACCACGTTACGCAAACCGTAACCCATCTGATATCCGTCTGCAGCGTAATTGTAGCCTTTGGCTGGAACCTTGCTCAGATCAAATACCTTGACGGCTGCACGACCTGTCTTGGGGTCGCCGGCCTGGTAATCATTATTATCACTCGAACCGTGCTGAAGTATGAGAAGGTTCGGATGTTTGGGCGGTATAATGATCGAGCGTGTTGGATGGCCTCCCGGATACATGCCAGTAACCAAGACCTTCGATGTACCATTTACACTCATGGAGATGGGGTCATAATTCCAACTCCAAGCACTCGTCGCCGAACTTGCATACAGTGTCTTCCCATCCGGGCTAAAGGCGATTCCATGATTCAAGTTTCTTTGGGTTATAACCGCTTTACCTGTCGTAATACAGCCGTCTGATCCAATTCGATGTGCAGAAATCCCCCTGCCATTCTGAACCACGAGGAGGTTGCCAGCACTATCAATAACGATTCCTCGTGGATTTGTTAAACTTCCAGCGACCTTGGTAGCTCTCCATCCATTCGCTGTGACGCCTTGGAATTGCGCTGCACTTATTCCGGGACATGAAATTGGTACACCAGTTGAGACGGGTGTTGGGCTGGCAGCGCCGGAGCTACTCGGCTTGGCTGTGCTGCTGCTAGATACAGAGAGTGTCGAGGACGGAATCGCGCTCGTTAGTGGTGGTGGAGTCGACACTATAAGATTGGAGGAGACCCATTGATCGAAAAGGTCGCTTCGTGCTGATGTCAGATCGAAGTACCAGTGGTCGAAGCCGTTATGGACATCGAATGCCGAAGCATTGTTTCCAGGCTGGACTACTTTACGAATGGAATAAGCGGCAGCGAAATATTGGGCTTTATTTGTAGGGTCGATGGTAACATTTCCGTTGTCGGCGTTGGTCCAGGCACTGCAGCCTTTACAGCGAACGTTGAGTGTCCAATGTGTACTGTTGACACCCGATCCTTTCATATATGTGTATTCGGCGCCATCATAAGGATTTGGTAGCGATAATCCTCTACACCATGTGAGCAAAGCAATTGGAAGTGTTTATGTCGACATACAATGCCATGCGAGATGAGTAGACCGAGTTTTGAGTCCCATTCGCCCATCCAACTGTGAGTGGCGAGTAGACCATCTGGCCGCCCCAGGAGAAACCAGTCCAGCCATACTTGATGGGCGCCACAATCTGAAGAATGGTGTCGAAAGGGGCAGTGGTTACGTTTGGAAGGGCGATTCGGAAGGTGATACCATTAACGAGTGTGTAGGATGAATAACATATGGATGTGAGAGGGTCGCAGAAACTAGTAGTATTTGACGTTTGGCCTATCACTAAACGAGGTTTAGCAGGGATTAGACAAGCTCAGAGTGCGACTTACCACCGCTGGCAAACGCTATGAGGCATGCTGCAACGCTGACGAGCCGCATCATGGACTGACGAGCAGACAGAATCGGGTGTTAAAGTATTCCCAGAAAGTCACCGGAGGCCCTTGGACACTTTATGGAAACGCATCTTGGAAGCTAAGAAGCTATCTAAACCACTTTCGAAAGGGTAAATAAGTAAAGTCGACCGATACGCCTTCGAATGTTTATAAGGTCATAAGGCAATACGGCATGTGGTACCCAACCCCGGTTTGGATAACCACCCAGTGGCGCAGTGCGTTGCAGAGTACGGTGTGTACATTGATTGCTCAGGAGATCTTGCGCCTCCTAGAAGGACAGATGTTGCTCGGAGTCCCTTGAGTGCCCCACATGTCGAGCTCGTGATGACTCCGTGGGGAAGGTATTCATGTCATCGAATCCTTGGGGGGAGATTGATGGCCCCACCTGCGGGCTGCAAGATCTTTGGGCAACTGGCGCGTACGTGAAGGTGTGGCCGACCTGGTATTGAATGAAGATCGCTCGTAAGGCTAAAGCTTGAAAATATATTGACTGGGGCTTCGAAGCGTTCTATTGCATGGAAATGCGGCTGAAGGGAGGGTCCAGGACTGAGGAAGTTTCGAATCATTGGGCCAATCGAAAGCGCATTAATTACCAGTAAATTGGTGAGCGGCGCGATGAGGTGATGGTCGAACGAAGCTCTGGTTAACCGATACGCGGGGATTGAGCGAGGGGATTTAACCTTAAAGGACTTGCAGGGTACATTAAGATGTTGGAAGGAATAGATGAAGTGGATATAAAGCTGATAATATCCAGTCAGCCCAAGATAATTGGCAAACGAGTTTTCGCGAATGGTGTTCGCTTGCATTTCTGTTGTTTTGCGCTCTTGATAAAGAATAAATCGACGGCTGCGATAAAGTATCATCATGCGAAGGTCAGCGATTGTGAAGATAGATGGATGAGATGAAGATGTTGATGGGATGAAACGTGGAAGTGAGAGGTGCGGCAATCGGCCCGACTGCCGAGTGGCGAGGATAGCTTTTCGCAGCAGTCTAACATTTGTGTCTGTTCAACTACAAAATTTATTGTTTGAATGCCTCATTGGTCTGGTATCTCCACGACTGTATACCCCCTTAGGGATCGCGTGCCACTGAATGTTGATCGTGAGTGATCAAATCCGTTCACCTATGTTTATAGTGCCGTGGTTCTGTTCCCCAATCGTTCCAAGAAGTGCCTTGTGTGTACATCTTGCGCTTGGTATACTTCAGCCCTTTGAATTACCGAAGAAGGAGGCACCCCAGTCAAAATGCTAGAAGCTAACATTCTAAGTGAAAGAAGATCCGGAGTGCATCTAAAAGTGCCAACGTTTAATCTTGAGAATGTAGGTCGCGAACATCCTCAGGCTTACGGAGTCTTAATGACCGATGCCGTTTTTCATCCAATACAATCTCGAAAAGCTGAGGCCAGTCGAACCCGATGACATCCCCTCCATCCACCTGTCCACCGGCCTCCTGTATAGCGGCTATCACATCCTTCATCACTTCCGCAGTCTCGTACTCCCTTTTCGCACCTCTTCACCTAGAAACTCCCTCCTCATTTCCGGAAACTCCGCTCTATTCATCTTCTCATTCCCATACTCCAAGAACGCCTGCCACTGAGGTGCCTGCTCGTCCTCCATCGGCTCCTTCCCCGGGTTCATACGTCTCCAAATCCAAGTTGCTCAATCGAATAGGTCACTCTTGATGCTAGGAAGGGGTTCAATGTTCATCCCTGAAGTCTGGCGGCGAAACCATTCCGCATGCCAATTCCCTTCAGAATCGGAGACACCATCGATTGTGGCATCGAGGAAACCAACGATGGCGAGTGACAAGTCTGCCCGGACCCACACGGTCTCGTTGCAGAAATCATTCACAAAGACGGATTTAGAATGAATAAATTTGAAAGCACTGAGTGCGTGCAGTGCCCAACGCCAGTAAAGCGCAAGGACGGCTCGTGATGTAGATGGACAAAGGGAGACGGAGGGCATAGGAACCGGCGCGAGTCTTTCAAGCCGAAACCCATATGATGCACCGCCTAGATACCTTACGAGATTCTATGATCTTCTTTAAGGTGCTCGTACACGGTCATCGCGTATTCAACCATGCTCCCAGGATCGGCGTCATCATCACTTAATATTTCTAGCGGTATCTCCTTGCCACGGAAAGTGCTCGGAAAGACCAAGACGGACTTCCGGTCTCTGTAAGGGATGGCATATGCTTGCTGGAAGAAGCTGGTGTACCACTCTTCAGAATCTTCCACATCAAGGCTTGCTCCCGAGGGTACAAGAACACCATTATATGGAAGCATTGGCGGGGAAGGGTGAGCCGCTTCTTCGTCATCTGGTAGCCTGGACTGTCGTTCACCTGTATTTATGTAACGCCATACGCGGGACAACATGTTTTCTTCGTCTACGCAAGGTTTACTGTTATCTATCATGGATGGCACCGAATGATGGAAGTTAGCAGTTGATCAAGTCAGTCCAAAATATTTGGCAAATTTCGTTCATGAATGAACGTTTACTTACACGTCTTATAGTGTGTTTAGATTAAGCCTTCGATGTGTCAGCTGAAGTGTCTAGTCGTCGCTAAGATGATGGCATGGAAAGAGAGTTGATAAAATGGAACGTTGACGTTGGCCGATCGGCCCGTCTGGCCCGCTAGGTGAGTTCTCATGTAAGCGCGCCAGTACTTAATCCTTACATCTCAGCGGCATCCAACACTTCCAGGGGATGTTATATCCCTTCAACTACATGCCGAAGCCTCTTGGACATCACTTTCTCGTGTCAACATGAAGACTCAACTTGATTTCAAGGACCTGCACTTATATATCTACCCAGCCGCCCTACCCAGCCGCCTTGTCATTTAATACCTACTAGCAATCAAAACGTTATCTGCCCGTTTGGATTACGGACGTAGGTAGCGGTGTGACGCTGCTGCAAGCTCCATAATCTGGCTGGCTAAGAATCGTCAAATAAAGCTCTTAAATGGGAATGGGCATTACTAACCAGCCTAGTATATCAGAACAATCATATAGGCTTCTCCCGCAATAGCCAGCTGCCGAGCAGCATGGGCCATACGAGGTTCCGTTGCAGACGTATTGATAAGTGTATCCGCAAGTACCGTCTGTGCTTATGCTTCCAGGAAGAGCTATGGGAAGGTCGCTTTCGAGAGAGACCGCCGTGGGATTGCCTGTACATTGGCCGCTTTGGCAACCATCGCCGCAGTGTTCAAGTAGATTGCCGCACCTACTGCTCGTTAGAAGTCTGCAGTTTCATGAAAAGCGTCTGCTGAGTCTCTCCGTCGAGCTACATACCAGCCGTCAGCAGAGCAGCATATGCCGAATGATGTCACACCACCGCATTCCGTGTGGTTGAAGTCTCGGCCACAACGTCCATCTACGCTATACGATCGCTCTCCCTCGCAGCCACCCTCCGTGCATTTGCCTATTGCGCAGAACTCCGGGGAACTCCCGCAACTATCTGGCCGTTAGCAATCTTTCAATCATGACCATGGTATGGGAGACAGCTTACTGCCCGGAGACATCACAACAATCACCAAAAGTAGAACCGACGCATGTATTGGTGAAGTTGGAGCGATATCCGCAAGTTCCGTCTTGGGAGACTGCCATTGGATTGTCGAATCCTGTTTACAGTTATTAGCTCGACGGCTGTGCGCCTCAGCATAGGATATGACGGATACCTTTGGCGACACAGTACGACTTTCCCGGCGTGAAACCACTGCAGTCGCTCCGGACGTCCGGGTTCAAGGTTGCAAAACTTGCCATTGGTAGACGATACTTTTCGAGCATCCCTTGGCATGTAGCCCAAACGTCGGTTGCTACTAGGAGGTGACAGGTGTCTGGCGGGTCTTGTTCAGTCGAGCTAACGATGGCCGTGGCCTCTGTCGTCCGTAAAGCGAGGATTGCGAAGAAGGTTATCCAATACATGGCAGGCTGAGTTCGAGTTTTAGATGTATCGAATTGGGGTTCTGGTAAAAGAGGCCGAGCAGACTCTGCTTAAAGGAAGTACATTGAGCGAGGCGTTGGTGCCAACCTGCTTTTGAACGGGTTAGTAATCTAGTAAGAGACTGTTTATGTGGCGGTGTGCCATGAGAAATAGGAAAGGGCGGAGTCAGTCTTCGCAGGGCTTTCACTGTTGGGATTCCAAAAGCAGAATGGCGCCATGGCCTCACCATATGTACTTCCATCAAGCAGTCTGAATTCCGCCTCCGCACCTCAAATTAACACATCGAGCGAAGAACTTTGGAACTCAACGAACACTTTACATCAAAGTCTTGCTTGCAACCTCCAGCATACAACGTCTCTCAAGATGCTGTTTCACCTCTTCTTTCTCTTCCTCGGCATCCTAGGGCTGTGTAAAGCACAGTACAAATGGACGCTGACCACGCAAGCCGGCCAGACCTTGTACCAGGCCAGCTCTGAAGTGCCAGCCACCGCGGTTGAGACACTCCCAGCTACTCCAACTCTAGTCTACAATTGCGTCAACGTCCCGGCGTTGTGCAAGAGTGCTGCATGGATTCTTGACAACGCGGCACCCAATGGTATTCAGGTCGGCAACTTTCCTGATCCAGGATATCGGGCATACCACTGGGACCCGGATCGCAAACGGAAGAGAAACCGCCGGAATAATCGCTGCAAAAAAACCTGGAAATACGATCATTCTTGCCCAGAGAGTGATCAGCCGGCTATCATCCCTCGTGGTTATACTCCACCAGGGTCTACGGCCATCTTTACTTCGGATGACTTGGTGGACCAGAAGGTTATCAAAGGAAATCCAGACCCGGCTAAACCCGGCGAGAACTTGATGAGCGGATTTCGGTATACCTGTGATGAGTTTCCACCGGCCATGTAAGTTTCAAGAGAAATAGCTATCCCATATGCTAACGAACCACAGGTCAATCGAGGGCGGCATTGGGATCCGCGGAGATCTAACTCCTTATGGACCTGAGACATATTGTGCTCCCCAGCAAGTCTCCTGTGGAGGCAAAAAATGGAAGGGGCAAGGTGTTCGGTCAGAACAGGACTGGCAGGCGGCAGCACATTCAGCTTTATCAGTATGTTCAAAATGTCAGTTTGACAGAACGTGGCATGACCATAAGCTGACATCCCACAGTCAATATTCATAACGTACGGAAAGAAGAATAACAAACGAAACAACGTCTTTACGTATCATTTCAGGACTGTATCCATTCCTGGGACTACAGCAACCTTTGTAATATTCGGGGATAGGCTGTTCAACTATGACGCTTCCCCGAAAAAGAGAGATAGTTATACTGGGCAAGGTACGCAATAATCAATCAAAGACCCTACAATTACCTACAGAGCACTTCCTGTAGGTTTTGTTTCCTTACTAACGTATTCAGTCCTCTGGGGAATCGGCGTTGAGGGAGAAGAGGTTCAGTACCTGCTCCCAGGAAATCACACGGCTGAAACAATTCTGAGGATGCACCACGATAACCCGCAGAATATCGCGCATTTGAGATACAACGGCACCTTTTTGTCAATCTTCGACTACAGCGAATTGCCTTATGCTAAAGCTCTATTCGCCGTACCGCCAGTGAATAATGTTCAACGGGGTGTCGAAGAAACGGCTCTTGGAGACATTCCACGACCAGCCTCTCTACACAACGTTCAACGGCAAGATGACCTACGGAGAAATGTTGCCAGTAATATCAATGAACGTAGCAGTAACATCTCTGATGTCTACTTTAACTGTTCTATATGGCACGGGTCCAGCCCTTTGATCGGCTGTCAGCCTCCCTGCACGATAGTGTTGCCACCTTTTCCCCTTTCCTTAGCTACCACCATTTACTGGCCACCTATCACGACATCTTTTTTATCTTTAGCCAATGGCACTACTACGACCAAAACGACTGTCATCACGATTTCTCCGATCACCAGGACCAGCATCGATTTATGGCCGGTTACAATTCTCCCGCAAGACACCACGAACGTGGTCTTTACAGTTACTCAGAGCATTATGCCCCCACAAATAGTTCTTACACTCCCTGGTACTGAGGCGCTAGTACCAATGACGGTGGCGTCCGGTTCTGATTCAAAGTCGTCATCTAGAACTTCGATAGGTGGATCAGTAACTTTGATACCTTTCCCGAATTCCACAGTAAGCTCGCTGGATTCCACCACTGCGCCGTCTGGGGGGTTACCGCCCTTCCTTTCGCCGACATCTACAGTATTTGCGTCATCGACGTCTACCTCTTCTACTATTCCTCCTTTCTTCTTCTTATCATCCCACTTGGTTACTGTTCAACCCCAGCCAACGGTTTCGATTGATTTTCCGCCCATTCCACCGGTCACTTACGTTCCTGGGTCAAAATCTGGGCTTCCAAAAGCTTTTTGCATGTCAAACTGTGGCTCGCATGACTGTGGCCTCTTTGGGTGTGGAACTGAATGTGGTATGTTTGGATGTGGCGGAGGCTGCGGCATCTTTGGCTGCGGCGGTGGATGTGGTCTGTTCGGCTGTGGAGGAGGTTGCGGGTTGGTTGGATGTGGAGGTAACGGTCCCAAACCTCCAAGCACGGTAGGACCCCCTCCGTCTGGACCTCCTGTCACTGCCACTTGGTCTTCTCCTACCGATCCGCCCCAGCCACCAAATTCGCTGAATCTGCCATCTTCTTCAAACCCACCCAATCCGCCAAATTCAGGAGATCCAACCTCTCCGTCAAACCCACCTAACCCTCCAAACTCGGGTGAACCAACATCTCCGTCAAGCCCTCCCAGTCCGCCGAATTCTCGAGAACCACCCACTCCTTCAAATCCTCCAACGCCGCCTAATCACTCAGATAGCCCGAATCCACCGGGCTCGTCACCATTTCCAAGTTCACCGTCACCCTCAAATTCATCTATCCAATCATCGCCAGCTCGACCAACCTCACAGTCCCCGTCACTGCCGTCCCGCCCGTCAACAGCACCGGTCCCGACGGAAACATTGAGTGATGATGAGGAGGGGCTCGATGATGATGATGACCCACAATGTCAGCTTGCGGACATCGGGCTGGCTGGGACACCCCCATACAGTCCCGACGCGCCGGAGAGTCAGTGGGTATCAATCATTCAACAGACTACCTCCATGCCTAACAGCCCACCGACCACGGGAGGTTTCGATGCGTCTACTTCGCAACCGCTAAGTTCGCAGTTTGCCAGTCAGAGTAGTGCATTGATTCCGGTTCCGTCACCACCAGTTCCCAGCCCGCCGCCAAATCCGCAGCCGCCGTCACCAAATCCGACAACCGAAAAGTTACACTGCTATGGCTCTGGCTCTTACGTCGACCATGGGGACGCACTCAGTAACTTGAACTCATTCTGCAATTCCCCAGCAGACGCCGACCCGGCTTGGAAGCATTATACACATTTTGGTGGATTTACGATTGAAAACAATGCATACATTGAATATATGGCTCCAGCTTCCCTTACATCCGGTTGGCCGGTTGACATCAAGATATCTATCCAAGGCAAGAATGGCTGCAGGTTCAAGATTGAAGGGCCCAACCCGGATCAGAATTGTGGTAGGATTTTGCGAAAGATCATCAATGGCTGTGATACGAACTCCGTCAAGTACAAGAAAGGTGGATACATCGAAGACAACTGTGCAATTTGGACCTTCGACCCTGGCTTTGACGGGGATCGCCTCCTCCAGGACATGTGTGACGCTCTCCGGGACGTACCATGGTTCAGATTAGTGTGCTTGCTATAATACTGAGGTGGGAAAGCGATTTTCCCTTCCACCATTCTTCAATCTTTGACCAGAAGGCCTGGAAGGGCTATAAGGGGTCTGGAAGGGCTTTAAGGGGACGGCACCGGCCGCGACGAGTAGATACTCCTTGTAATTAAGGTTTTACGTGCTGCACTATGTTATGCCGATTTGAAAAGTAGTCCGACTGGTCAGCTTTCAAGTTTGATCGATTACGTGACAACTTGTGACGAAGTAGATTCAAAAGCGCTGTTACATATGAGTATACAGAGTTCCCAACGGCTAATGCTGTGAATCCTATCGGCCACCAGACTATGGGATTCATTTTACTTAGAGCATATTTATGGACTCCACTGAACTGCTCCCGATCCGCACGTGAATTTCATTTGAAATTAGTGCACGGTAAATGACATCATACTAAGTTCATTACTGAATCGTTCACTCACTTCCAAGGTTGGGCTTGGCATTACTAGCGCCTGTCTTGCCTATACAGACGAAGGAAACAAAGCTTTCCCTTCTCACTTGAACGAAACACCATTTATTCGACCGTGTTATTTCCGCTCCACTTTGTCGTTACATCTACCGGCTCATAAGATGGCCAACACTAATATTCAATCGCTCTCTACAGAGCTTCTTATCCAAATTTTGGAATCGCTTCGCAATGAGCGCTCATCGAAAGACCTCACCTGTGCTATCGCTGTTTGCAAAAAATGGCGAGAGTTAGGTACTCCTCTTTTGTGGAAGAACCTACCAGTTCATAATCAGAACATATTGCCATTCGTCCGCTCGCTCGATTTCGCAGACCAGTCTACATGCGACCTGGTTCGGAATCTGTCTCTCAGGTTGCATCTGACCCCACGAAGAAATTTGAGACATCCAAAGCTTCCAGCTCCGAAATCCATCCTAGGCTTGCCGGCAAGCGACGTGGCTCCCAAATGGCCCGAAACCGAGACAGCCTCGATCAAAGTCCCAGACTTCTTGATACACTCTATGTCACCTGATCAGAGTCGCCTTCGTCCAAACGAATCACCAGAATGGCAACTCATGATCATGGCATTCAGAAAGTTGTCAACATTGATCAAGGACAAAGTGCGTCATGTCGAAGTCTTCTCGTTCCGAACGGATAACGAGCCTGAAGTACCATCATCACAATGGCAAGCATCTGGCGAAAACCCATGCCTATTTCTACCCAGTGATTTGATCGAGCAGCTTCTGCGTGCTTTACCAAAAAGCTGTGTCAAACTGGAACTGGACACGTACGGCATTGACGAAAACATCCCCGAGAAACCCACTCATATTTGCTCGACTCTTCGTGCAATGCTCCCAAGGCTTCAACATCTGCGCTTGCGAATGCATGGAGTTTGCCCACAGCTCTTGAATTCGACTTCTGAAGGAGCCACCCCAGACTCTAGTTCCACATCACCCTTTTTAGCGCCACAACTTCGTAGCCTCGTTATCAACGTTCGACCAATGCCATTTCCGTATTACCTACGAACGGGAATTTGCGGTGATATTCCACAGAGTATCTTCGACGCGGAAGAGGATGCTTATGGCAGTGCTGGGTGGGACAAAAAACGGATCATTGACATGAAACATCAAAATCTATTGGTACAAACTCTGCGCAAGGCTTATGACGACGGCTCGTTTCCCTCCATCGAGCATATCAACCTAGTCAACATACATAATACTTACCCCCGGAAAGAGAAGAGAGAAGGCAGAACGACCCTTTTCACCCACTTTACCTATGTCGACGTTGTTCGCAGAACGACCAAGATATTTCCTGGCTGTCCTTTATATCAGCGACTTCGAACTCAATACCATAGAACGAGCCCAAGATTTGGTATATATCTTACAGAGAACTGTGAAGAGTTGACATTTGGCAGCCTGAAGGTTTTCGAAGATATAATTGATCATGCATGGATCACAACCACGGATGGTTTGCGATTCCCCGCATCTGCCATTCACGCCCGAGAAATGACCAAGGATGGAGTTGAATGGGCTGATCCATTGAAGAGTACTGAAGACGAGGAGAGTTTCTTGGAACGGCTGGGCTCAGACTATGAAAACCTTCATTTGTACTCCATGAGTGATCCCCAGGAAGCTTCTCGGGCTATCGTTGGATCGCTGAAGCTTCTCAAGGACTACAAATCGAGAGCAGTCGTCATTCAAAGTCTTTATGAATAGGACTTGGAAGCAATCTAGGAGGAATAGTTGTTTGTAGAAGTGACCTCGGAGCGCCAGTAGAATGTCACGTGGGCAGTATCTCGGAAGCTAGGGAACAGCTATCAGATGAGCCACGTTGGTTGAAAGTGAGCCGATAATCCCAGTTCTTGAACCTTACGGTGATTCGCGCTCTTATGCCTATGATGTATTTCAACCACTTCCATACCTCAATTAATCCAAGCCCGAAGTGGAAGTTGATTTAAATATTCGGTTGTATATACTCACTGTAAATGACTTGTATACTGGCCCGTCTGTGTTCGTGGCCTAGCGTGACCAGACGTTATCTACGGGAGGAGGAGCACGCAGAGCAACGGGAGAACCTTTGATATTGGCTCTTGTTAGAATGTCCACATGCGCTAAGCCACTCAACGACTGACATTAGAGTGCCTTCTGGAAGCCAATATCTCCCCTGAAAGCCTCAACCCTTTAAGGACGTCACTTTAAGGACGTCAGCTCAGATCTCTGCTGTGTTTGGGATTCTCTTCTTCAAGCCTACGGTTAGGCGCCAGGCTGTTCGCATGAGGAGCTAGGAACGGCTTTCATCCTCAAAAGATTATAGACATCAGCAGTACAGTCCGCAGAGCTTGATACCACGCCTCTTTCACATTAGCAGCACGTAGAGAACGTATCAACCCTACTGGAGCCGAGTTTTGCTTCAACCTAACCAATCGAATTGGCTTCTTGTCGATTGTCAAGGTCCGGGTGAAGCTGTTTTGTGAGTGATATAAAAAAACCATAGATCTTCAAAAGAAATATCTCAAGCTCGCAGTTCATCGTTTCACACAGTTCCTTTCATGGCACCACGTTCTTCGATGATCATATCGAGTCGTCTCCGAACGATAAGTTTCGGTATCTGCGCCGGCCCGTTGCGGGGTAAAACGTGGGGTAAGATGCCGGACAACTTCATATTCCCAACTGCCAACATGAACGATGCGAATGCCGAGGCTTTCTGTTTTGATATCTCAATGGAGATCTTCCATTTAGAACTTCGTTGTTCATTCTCTCCAATGATACCATGGACATTTGAGACGCTCGATATCCTTCACAATGGGCCCGTACGAGAATCTTAGAGTCGATCGCCACGGCCAGGTCTTCGTCATTACGCTCCAAAAAGCACCTGAGAACCGAATCAATTCTCGCTTCGCCCAGGAAATAATCCGAGCCCTAAGAGATATCGAGAAAGAGCTAGGACCGGACTCTGAGGGAGCGGTGATCACTCGAGGGAATGATGCGAAATTCTGGTGCACGGTATACTACTCCCAGCCTCCCCACATCTCGAATCTCCCCTCGGTCATCTCAAATATACAGCTGAACTAATGCATGGCACGGTAACAGGGCCTCGAGCTCGATGAAGCAGACCACAACCCCTACGCCAACAGCGACGGCTTCTACCCCCTTCTAGCGACCCTCCTCGACTACCCTTTCCCCACAATAGCTTTAATAACCGGACATACATTCGGAGGTGCCTGTCCCTTTGCCCTCGCTCATGACTACCGAATCATGAACTCCAAGCGCGGTTTCTTCTCCATGCCGCCCGTGAACCTCGGTCTACACTTCCCGGGCATCGGAGCCTTGCCACGACTAAAACTAGGCCCAAGAACTGCGAGAAAGATGTTATTGGAAGCGCATAAATGGACGGGGAAGCAGGCGTTGGAGGATGGAATCGTGGATGAGGTTGCAGAGCCCGCGGTCATGCTTGAGAAAGCTCTGGATATGGCGAGGCGGGTGCAGGGGCGGAGTAAGATGGGGGTTTATGCGCTGTTGAGGAATGAGCTTTGGGGAGAGGCGGCGGAGAAGCTGAGGGCTATTAGTTATGTGCATGGGAGGACGGTGGGTGCGCCTGCAAAGGCGAAGATTTGAATTATTTGAGTTTCGACGTACGTCTCCCTCCGCCTTGTGTCCATGACTCGAAAGTGAACTGGGTATTTTGACTCCTAGACGTTCGAAAGCATCAATGTGCCAGTACATGTGATCGCAACAAGTCATGCCAGAAACTGATCTATCTACGCCGCCTGCGTCGTATCAATCTTCTTCTCTCTCACGGACAGATTCTGGATCCCAATCGTCCCAAGGAAAGCACAAGCCGACAGCGCAACCCCAACGCAAAACGTCTGTGTCAAAGATTCATTGTAAACAACAAGCACTAGATCATAAAACCTCGCAGGTACCTGGCTCTTGATCTGGGTCGCGCCGGCGGTCAAAACGATGCTCGGATCGACGGCTGGGACGTGATCGCCCAAATTCTTGACAAGTTGGCTGGTAAAGACATGCTGAGCAACCGATACCATGATGGCGGCAGTGAGGTTCTCCGAAAACATGACGATCGCAGTACCGACTACAACATCTTCGGATGGGAGAGCCGTTTGAACGACGACCATAGCTTGTTGCATGCATAGGCCGCTACCGGCAGCGAAGAGGAATTGGTACCCGATCCATTTGGCGTGGCTAGAGTCAAATTCAATGGTTGAGAGGAGGCCACCGCCGGTGGACATGAAAATAATGGTTGCGACTTTGTTGAGCCTGCAGAAGATTCGGAAGATCGCTGGTCCTGCTAATAGGGAGAGGATTGGCGTTGAGAATTGGAATCATGGATCATGTTTGCGTCGGATATGTTATAGCCAAGTTGGGATGAATTCGGATGTGGTGAAAAATTCAAGGGATTAGAATTATCAGGCGCCCCGGATAGGGAGCCCATAAGCCCATAAATGTAGGGAGCGTCGCTTTCGAAGGTATTACCAGGCGGGAAATTCAAGAACTCGTCAGCCAGAGCCCTAGTCTCTACGTCGAAGCTCAGTCCTTCCGAGTCGTCGAAGAATGAAAAGTTGGGGAGGGGCTGGTGGAACTGGGGACTGCTGGGGCTGGAAGAACTGGTTTGAGTCCCGTCTCTCGCAGGATTGGAAGGTGGACATGCAGAGGGGCATCTTTGCAACTTGAGGAGCCTCGACACGAGGCTAACTAC
Source organism: Hysterium pulicare CBS 123377 (assembly GCA_000467715.1). Taxonomy (NCBI): domain Eukaryota; kingdom Fungi; phylum Ascomycota; class Dothideomycetes; order Hysteriales; family Hysteriaceae; genus Hysterium; species Hysterium pulicare. Next base: position 117,643 of record AJFK01000913.1, read on the forward strand.
ACACCAAGATGTAAAAAAAGCTGGTGTTTGGGGGTCTTCTCTAGAGGGAAGCGGAACAAAGCGAATTCGTTTCACCGGGGGGAAGCCTTGGCGTTTCTAGTCTGCCAAGACTTTGACGGCTAGAAACCCCGGCCCGACTTCGGGTCATAGAATGTGCGACGGCGCACGAGTTTCACTTTGCATCGGCCTACAACATCAAGCATCCTACTGCAACCCTTCACAACAACGCTTCGCGGATAATGTGGTATACAAGAATGAGCTTAGAGAATCCTCTAATATCTTTACTAGAGTTCTTATTATACATTTGAAGGTCACGTCCAGGTTTTTTGGTCGATTGGGAATTGTTACAACCCGGTGCTGCTGGAACATGTCGCGTTTTGAAGCACTCGATTGTCCAGCACGCCTCAAACAAAACGTGACGCGGACTCATCCCCTCTAGATAAGAATCACGCCACGCATTGCTCCGTTTTACTTCTCATCAAACTTCCTTTAACTTCACTTCCCTACCGTCTCTCGTTTTTCTTTACCTAATACTCGATCCAGCTCCTTCTTGCTTGGACTCAACCTATCTACATACTTCACTTTAAGCAGCAGGCTGCCTCATACACCTTCGGCACTATCATCGTTGTCCCCATTACCCAGACAAGTCGCCCGCTTTTTCCGGCATCTCGCCTTCGAACACCGCCCGACCCATCACCCAACGACACCATGGTTGATTTCTCGTGGCTCCATGGCACACCGGCCGCAACCGCAACTCTCAACGCCAACCCGGTTCTATTCACCGACCTCGTCGTTGTCATAGTCGGCTTACTCCTTCTATCGTTTATCTCCTGGCTCATTCACTATCAAACGAGCAAGAACCAAGGCACATACAGTCCGTGGTGGAACAATTTGAGGAAGGCGGAGGAGGGGAAGGGCGGGAAAGGGGGAAGGAAGTAGGGCTGCTGATGAATGGCAATACATGAGTGGCAGTTAAAAGGCACCTTGCAAGGATTCTACTGTATACAAGCCGCGAATATTATTACAAGAGTAGCCAAGCTGGTCATCACGCCACAGCTTTAACAAGACTCTCAAACAATGGCGAAAAGCTACCATAATATTCCCCCGTCGCGTCTTTTGTCTTGACTGAGGTGACAAATAACCAGTCTGCCGTGTTACCCAACTGATCCACCATCCAGTCCATGACAGTCCTTCCAATGTTGGGCACCGAGTGTAGTAACACCGCAGTTCGAGATTTCCGAACCGGAAGATTCTGCAGAGCATCGAAGTTGTCGCGATCGATCCATTTCTCAAATGAGTCTTCGAAAACCACTGTGATGTCGGCGAGAGTCATGTACGTTTGTGACTTTGAGTTTGCTGAAGTGAGGTTGGCGATAGGTATGTTTCCTGGGTTGTGTACTATCATTTGGAATTAGATATGGAACTGCTGGCACCTTCGAATGTGTCGCTCGCTCGCTTGGGCACGCTCTTAAAGAAAACCGATCACGTACCCACAAAATGGTCTTTAAATTTCGTCCCATTCCTCACGGCCTGCGCAGCCTTTTTCAAGTAATTGTATTTGGAAACCTCATATTGGCTTGGCGTCTCATCGAAGAAAATCCCATTCATTGATAGCTTCGTGTTGTTTGCGACCTTGGGCCAATTTGCATACGTCTGAATCTCCGCGAGCACCTCATTGATGCTCTTGTCGGTGTAGTTGGTCGCAACGTAACCGAGCGGGCGGATGTTGTGATAAGTTTTCAATTTGGGGATCTCGTCCAAGTAGAGTTGTGATGGAAGGGAAGTCTGGCATGGCCCGGAGCACGGGTTGACGATGACAGTGAAGTCAACATTTGGATAGGCTTTCGCTCTATTTGCAGTCAGTGTTGGTCTGGTTTAGCTGGTCGATAGTGGACTTACGCCGCGTATAACGGATCCCAAGCCCCAGCTTGAGGATAAACGTAAAGAGGTAGAAGGATCGACATAGCGTATAGGGAATATGTTACAAAGAATGAACAAGAAGAACTCGTAGTCCAAAGATGAAGAAGTTTGAAATTGAATATGTCCTCGGAACTTAAAAGATGCAACTAGGTAAACCAACCCAGGTCCTGTTTGCGGGCCACGCGTTAAGTTAATATTCTTCTGCACAGCATCTTGTTGTGCCCCTGACTTGAACGTCATTCTCAACAATATGCCCTGGATAACGGACGCGTGGAAGAGATGTTCGAGAACCAACGGCTGCACTATATATTAATGAACATGGGTGGATTGGTGGAGTGCAACGGCGAATAAATTAAGAAGCGAGAATTGCCTAATGGACTAGATGTTCGCCTAAGACGGTAGACCCGTTTTCGCCTCTCTATGATGGAACTACTAGGTTTCCTTATAATAGCCACCGGCCAAACTTCCCCTTCCTCACAACGTCTGTCCAACAAGAAACACCATAGAGGATACGTACCTAGGCAGTTAAACAGGTATTAAGGGAATGACGCAAGAAAATAATCCTATCAACAAAATCATATGCGTCTACACATACTTTTACTGATACGCATCGCATTCTCCTTACCCATTCTCGTTAAGTTGTTTTCGTTTCCCTATTCGTCGGCTTTCAATCCTGCCTCCCAATCGCTTCATCATTACCAAGCTCTGGAGCCTATCTCAAGCCGTTAACTATCAGCTTCAGTCTTCATCCTTTGTTACAAATGACAATTCACCTCCCATTCATCAATACCTCACGGCAACGGCTCGAGAATCTTTCATGTCTCTCGACCTCCATGCCATACCACCATTTCGTGCCTGACAGCTCTCACACCAACGTCAAACTTAACCATGGATCTAGTCCCGACCCCGTATAGAGGGTTGGATGACGAAGATGGATTTGAGTGACTTTTGCAACATAGGCGAATCAGTCTGGAACGATGCCCTCTCGATGACTTATGGTGTAAGTGGCGCTGATGTCCTGACTGAGTCGGGGCGGAGGACGATGAGGATGCCCATTGGCCTAAGCCACCAGATTATCTGGGAATAGAGATGGATCGATTGGCATCACGATCGCCGAGGGAAGTGTAGCTGTAATGGCATTTCGAAGGCGTATTTTTTCTTATTTATTATAGTTACGCGGTCTCTTAACTATTGTGAGTAGTCTACCTAGCTTTTCTCGACATACACCAAACATATATAATTCTGCTTAACGTACTCTCTGTGAATAGTCCAGACTAGATATTCGCCACGATTGGAGCCTTCCTCCCAACACCGTTTTGATGAGTATCCCGAACAGATGGGTTTGGCTTGATCCCTAGCTTCTGCAACGTGCCGTCGATCCCCAATCCTCTTCCAAAAGCCCTTTCCTTGATCTCCTTTCCCCACCTCATGACTCCACCCCTCATCCCGATCGCTTGATCTCCAATCGCCAAGCTCATAGTCGGCTGACCGCCAGACGGACAATCGACCAAATCAGCATCCTCCACCTTCTTTCCATCCTCCAAAGCAATAAGACTGTTTACTATATTAGTGGCCGCAATCTTACCCATATTCTGTGCAGGCCCGGAGCGCTTTATATGAGGCCACGCCGCCGCGTCACCGATAGCATAGTGGTAGTCCGAGTTTGAGAAGGTGGTGGGGAATTGGAGTGTTTCGCGGACTTTCACGCAGCCTTTCTCGTCGATCAACTGTGAAGAGGGCTGCGGGAGGAAGCCGGTGTTCGCACCGCGTTGTTGAGTGGTATAGACCACGTGATCGCATGTCATTCTTTCGTCGCCTGAAAGAGAAAGCTCGATCTCGGTGGAGGCTTTATGTTCTGACAAGACTCGTGTGTTGAATCGGACTCGGACACCTTGCTCGAGAAGGATCTCGAATGCTTTCGCTTTGTAGGTATCTGGTAGCGGTTCGTTGCTTAGGAGCGTATCGCGCGAGTGAATAAGCACGACTTCACTATGGGGGAAGTTGCGTTTTGCTTCTGCTGCCATTTCAATTCCTACTGCGCCTGATGTACTTCGTTAGATATGTTCATACTCCCGAGAGGAGAATAGAGTCAAACCTCCGCCAACGATTACCATCCTCGATGCGTTCTTGAGCGGCGCGACATATTCTTCTACGCTCTGAAGATAAGTAGCTTCATGCAAAGCTTCCGGTACTACGGGCAAGGCTCGCCGCATCCCAGTAGCAACGACCAGAAAATCGTAGGGAATTGAATCCTTAGTCATTTCCGGTGATAAGTAAGTAAGAGTCCTTGATGTTGGATCGAGCTCCAAGGCCTTCCCCTGCACAAAGTGGATGTCTTCCTCAACAGCTTTACTCTTCAGCACTTCTTCATAGCGTATCCAGAATTCCCGCGCATAAGCTGGATTCAATTGGCCCAGCGGTGCTCCAACGGTGTGGTAAAACCCATCTCGTTCGTCTAGAATTGTGTATTTTGGCTTCGTGCGCAATGCTCGAGAAGGCTTGGGTGGCTCTGGCGGACCTACACTCGGCGGGCCTCGTCCGTCTGGCCCACCAGCTTGGGATGAGTCCTTGAATTTGCCAGAACTCAACGCTACGAGATTATTCAATGCTGATATACCGCCGTATGCAGCACCAACAATAACTATATGAGGCAGAGAGTCGGTCATGCTGAGTCGAATGCTAGATGAAAAGCGACGAACTGTGGCAGGAGGATTTACTAATGGCAGAAATAAAAAAGGGGTGAATAATCTGTAGGGGCTGAAGCCGAACATGTGCGAGGGCAAGGGCAAATATTGATACAATAGAAGCATTGAAAGTGGGAATAAGTTTCAGTCGAAACTTCATCCCTAGCCTCGGTCAACATGAAGAAAGTAAAAATGGTGGCCACCAATCGTTGTGGCAGAACGTAGAACTAATGATGGAATCTAAGCGTTTGAGCCGAGAGCATCTAAGCAGGCGGAAAGTGCGGAATTAAATCTTATCAGATTGATAAGCGCCGGCGTTGGTGGATTAAGACTCATGTCCGATAGTTTTCTCCGAATCTTGTCGGCAAGTCGGTTGTCTCCAAATCCCGAGGTACGAATTTGTCTTGTGGATTTTGTAAGGCAGTTATATTTGGGTATCAACATTCTTGTTCATGATCCAGCATAGCACCAAAGCCTCCGCCCACGTACGACCCGTGTTGGCATTTTGACTGTCCGGCAGTCGTGTACTTGGTAAGCTCGTCATTGGAACTTACCCGCCTGCAATATCACGTGACATGACCTCAACTCTTTCCCACTGCCTTTAACGCGAGAGTTCAACATCTCTCACGTCGAATCGTAGCATTTCGTTGGCACTGTCTTCTCATATAAAACAATCGCTTAGGTTGAGTGTGAATCTATATTTTGATGATACGAAGCGGAGAAAGCACGCCATCTTACGCCGGTTTCACACTATCTTACCTCGATTAGGACACGCCCGACGATCATCGCAAACGTCGAATATTTCCCAGCACACGAAATATATCGACTCCGCCATAGACAGAATTACTCTCCCGCACAAGCACTTATGAAGCGCCGAATTAACTATTCTAGATTTACAGAACTCCGCTTTGTCGACCGAATAAAGCCTCTCTGCGCTAGCACCATGGCCACCCCGCAAGTCCTTTCACCCATACCTCCGGGTCAGCCTGACATTGGCTATACTCCAGACTACAACAAATATCGCGCGAGGGTCCAGCGGAGACTTGCGACGGAAAGACTGGACACGACACTTCCTGCAGGCTTTCCACGTAGACTTGAATCGGACTTGGTATGGAATGGCAAAGATATTGCGGCCAGGTACGATTGGACGTACGAGCTAAGTAAAGTGGATCTCGAAGAGATTGATAACGGTCTTCGCCATTTCAAATGTACACCTCTAACTACCGTAAGATTCCTCGGATTTAACCTGGCTAATTTTATTATAAGCGTTAAACGTGCCGCTCGGTTTCGTCAATGAGAGAACGTTTCCTCTCCCAAAGCTTCGTGCTATTTTGAGAGGCATCTCAAAAGAAATCCATACTGGGCATGGTTTCAAGGTCCTCCGTGGCCTTCCGGTTGATAAACACACCCGCGAAGAGAACATCATCATTTACGCTGGAGTTTCCTCCCACATCGCCCCTACAAGAGGCCGACAGGATCACCAATATGACGGAAAAGCAGCTGATGTTGTGTTAGCACATATCAAAGATCTCAGCAATGTTGTTGATGCAAGCACGATCGGGGCGCCAGCCTACACCACGGATAAGCAGGTTTTCCATACCGACTCCGGCGATGTCATTGCTCTTTTTGCCTTGGAGACCGCTGTGTCAGGTGGTCAAAGCAAGCTGTCCAGTAGCTGGAATGTGTACAACGAGCTTGCGGAAATCAGACCGGACTTGATACGTACCTTGGCAGAACCGTGGGTAACAGAAGTGTGCGTGCTGACTTCGCCTGTGCCACCGGCGTACTTGGTGGCCGAACGGGTTGTCTAGAAGCTGACAATGAACAGGTTTGATAACAAAGAGAGACCATATACCCTTCGTCCACTTCTTCACTACCAAGCAGCAACGGAAGAGAGTCGTGAAAGACTCATTATTCAATATGCTCGCAGAACATTCACCGGGTTTTTAGGTCTACCTCGATCGCAGGATATACCGCCAATTACAGAAGGTCAAGCAGAGGCGCTGGATACTTTACATTTTCTTGCCGAAAAACATGCCGTCAGCCTAGATTTCCGAACGGGCGATATCCAATTCGTGAACAATCTCAGTATTTTCCATGCTCGAGATGGGTTCACCAATACTCCGGAGCAGCAGTGAGTGTCTCTACATAAACCTTTCTGTCAACTTCATTTCTGACCGGATTAGACGTCACCTTATGCGGCTTTGGTTGCGAGACCCGGAGTATGCTTGGAATACTCCAGAAGCCTTGAAGGGGCGTTGGGATCGAGTATATGGAAATGTTACACCGGAGAACTCAGTATTTCCACTTGAGCCGTACATTAGAAGTGCAAGTCAAGGCAAAGTTGAAGAGAAGTCGTAGAGTTGATAGAGTCTTCGGAGGTTAAGAACGAGATACGCGACACGAATTCATTCCTGCTAATTCGTTGGACGCTTTGAATTTCATTCTGTTAGCAATTTCACCTGCGCTGAATCGACCGTGTTCTACGAACGAGTACCTGTTGGACAACGAAGTTCTTTGTGAGCACGCGTCTCGTGATACAAGATGGTTTCTCCAAATGGCGTGCTTTGCCCCCTGTATTCGCGAGTTTAATATCCAACATTGGACGCAGGGTGAACTTGTGGCACAAGGCATAACATCGCCAGTCCCACTATTCTGCAAAATCAGGATTCGCTCAACTGCTGAGATCTGGCACGGCTACCTTGGAAGTGCGTATCGTTACTGAATGTGGTAGGTGGTATACAATGCATGTACTGAACTGTAATACTGTGGCAGGATAGTGCTATTATACTTGTAAATAACGACATACGTATATTCCTGATTTTCCTAACTAAATGTCTTATCCACCGGACTGAGCTTCAATTCGATCCGTCGGAACCGTTTAGGGGGAGATTCCTCGACATACCTTGCTAAGCTTGCTTAGACTTATCATTTTTTGTCCCACTTTCACGCCGTTAATTTTTGGTCGTAGCCGGCTTCAATATTTAACGCTTATGGCTTTCTTACGTATAGCTTTTGCTAAGGACTCGACTGGAGGCAATCCAGAAGTCGCGAGTACATTGGACGAGGGTGAAATCTCAGATGGGAGTCTCAAATATGTCATCGAGAAAGGTGGCAATGATTCTCCGGAGTCATACCAAGAGGCCACAGGGGCTCCTGTTGAGGTGAAATCACCACTGGGGTGTTCAGTGGGATCCATCACGATTATATTGTTGAACCTGAGTAAGATGGCGGGAACTGGTATCTATTCTACACGTGAGATCCCATTAGCCTTCAATTATATGGGAAGAGACTGACGGTAAACCTCTGCAGCTTCTAGTATCCTAAGTGGCACCGGGTCCGTTGGCCTCAGCATGATATACTGGCTCATTGGTTTCTTTACTTCGTCTTCCGCTTTATCAGTTTACCTACAATACGCAGCATATTTTCCGAACCGCTCAGGCTCCGAGGTAGTGTACCTTGAACAGGCCTATCCCAGGCCCAGGTGTTTGTTTTCGACAATCTTCGCAGTGCAATACGTAAAACTCTCATTCAGCAGTGGAAATGCCATTAGTAAGTAGCCACCCCGGAGAGTGAAGAAGAAAACGACAGTGCTCATCATTTTCAGTATGTGCAGAATATCTCTTCACCATCAACGGACACACACCCTCGAACTGGGAAGCCAAAGGTGTTGCTGTGGCAGTCTATACCGTTGCTGCATTACGTAAGTTTCCATCCTCTCCCAGCTTGGGTCTCATTGGATCCTAACGACTACACAGTCCTCGTCTTCAATACCCGATTTTCATACTGGCTCTCTAATGGCATAGGTACCGTGAAGTTTCTGACACTCATCTTTATCTCAATCACTGGTTTGGTGGTACTTGGTGGTCATACCAGAGTTCAGGACCCGCATGCAAACTTCCGTGGTTCTTTCGAAGGCCATGCAACTCCGTACGGACTTACGAATGGTCTCGTCAAGATCATTTTTGCTTATGCAGGGTACGAGAATGCATTCAATGCTGTCAACGAGGTTAAGGTATTATCGATCATTCAAAGCGGCATATCTGATTGGCTAACTATGTACTTTAGAACCCCGTGAAAAAGATTCGCAATAATGGTTTCATAGCTCTTTTCATTACAGCATTGCTGTACAACCTTGCAATGTGGCGTATTTTGCGGCTGGTAGGTGTAAAATGATCCCGGGACGTATTCAGGAAGCAACACTAACGAAATGTCGCATGCAGTGCCCAAGGCGGAGATCAAGAAAGCGAAGGAGATTGCCGCGAGTCTCTTCTTCTCCCATGTATTCGGCTCCGGCTCTGCTGTCAAAGGCCTCAACCTCCCGATTGCCCTAAGCGCGTTTGGCAAACTCATCGCCGAGCTCACAACGCTCTTGGACGAGGACTACATTCATGTGGTACAGGCGGAGCCGACGACAGTGAGGAGATTAACTTTACACCCGGAAAAGCCTGAAGAATAAGCAGCTAGTCATTGAAGAATTGGAAGAAGTTAGCATTCAACAAGGCTATCAATTAGGAGAATTATCATGCGCTTAGACAAACATTCTTGCATAGGATGAATATGGTTCGAAATTCATTATTCATACCTAAATACAGCATTAGAAAGATATCTAATTTGAGTGGCTACCTTTCCTACCTCTCCAGACTGCTTTAAGGTAGCTAGTGGCTCGAGCTAATCTCGTACATAGCCCCTGAATCGACTTTCTTCTCTCTTTCAATTAACCACTCAACTCCATCAATTACGGTGAGAATCCGTTTGAGTGTTGATCTTTCCTTCAAATCTTTCAGGTTCTACTTGCCGCTTAGTTCCGTTAAAACGCGACAAATGGGGCTTTCCTAAGTCCCAAACTGCTCAAATCAAGACAGAAAAGAATTAGCGCATTGAGATGATGCATGATTTAAGCAGGCTAGTCTAATTTGGCCGTATAAATGATCGTTCAGCGATTACTTTAAGATAAAGCCACTGACGATGGGGAAAGCTTAGAAGGGTTACAGCGGTCCCGGCATATAAAGCGCGAAAGCGAGAGCATCAAGTTACGCATCTAACCAATACTATTTGCGGTTCATATTGACCTTACATGGAGAAGGTATGATGCCATCTCAGTCCCAAGACGATTCGAGACCATTCACTCCAACCGGCTTCTCTCCCAACGTAGTGATACGGAACCCTTGCCTAAGACCTTCACCCTCATCGCCAACATCATAATCTGAGATTGCCGTGTGAGCCGTGACTCTGTTATCCCAGAGCGCAACCGTCCGGTCATCCCACTTCACCCGAACTTGAATATCCTGGCTTTGTGAAATGTGCTATGTAAAACATTAGTTGGTTTTCGCTTTCCCTGCATGTAGGCGTTTGTCCGACTAGGCGTGCGACGTACCTTAAATAATAATTTCAGAATAGCGTCCGATTCTTCATCCTTCAGGCCCACGATACGTTTGGTAAACCCTGGATTGATGAAAAGTACCTTTTGCCCGGTGACTGGATGGACCCTCACAATCGGATGATAACTCTTGACAGGCTCCCTGCGCACATGATGCCCATCTTTCCGAGCGTTTTCGGCCTGTGGAAATCCACTGTGCTCCGCTTTCAATCCCTCCAAGAACTGCTTTAGGGGCTCTGAAAGGCGGTCGTATGCCGCAGCTTGAGAGACCCATCCAGTATCTCCGCCAGTCTCCGGGACTTCCACCAGAGTCAGAATTGTTATGCCAGGGGGTTGATGTTCATAGGAAACGTCTGAATGATATCCCGTCGTCGTAAGGCGACTGGTGCTACGTCCCAGGCGGTACAGGTTGTCTTTACCAAGGTAAATGGAATGAAGTTCGATGTGATCCTTTACGTGAGCGCCAACCGGGTGGACGTGTAGCCGGCCAAAGTAACTGCCAAATTCCTTCTGCTTCGCCGGGCCAATATCTTTAAAGTCCTGGTCACGGAAAACAACAACACCGCGTTCAGCAATTAGCAAGGCGAGCTCATCCTTTTGCGCATTGCTTAGCTGCGAGAGTTGCAGCCCGGTAATCTCAGTACCAACACGTGGCGTCAATCTCGTGACTTTCAAGCTCGGCTCGTCTTTCTTCAGCAGATTTGGCTTTGCCTTGTCGGCGTTGTGGCCACGGTCGGAGAAGTCAAAGGGTTCAGTTGGCGAGAACTTGCTAGTGTTGTCGTATACTGGCAAATACGCGGCATATTTGGACTTCAATGAATTAGCGGTGACTGATCTAATCGTATTCCTGAACGTTCTTACTGCTTTGTGGATTTCATCGTCGTACGCAACGGTCAACTTAACTGGCTGGTCTTCAACTTTCGTCTCGACTTGGGTAGTTGTAGAACTCGACATGTTGCAGATTCGGGCGAGTTTCAAAAGGCCGGTTTGACTGCATTTGATGTCTCTTCATGACTTTATATCTTCGCAATTTGTTATCTCTCTCGATTACCAAGACGGGCAGACGCTAGGTTGGAGGGAAATCACGACATGCGAACCCCGCAGGCACGCAACATCGCATCACAACTACGTATCGGCAACGCGGCATACACCAACCAATAGCCCTACCTTCAAAAAAGCCTCCAAGACTGCCTTTGGGTTCGATCTCACTGTGTTTGCTAATTAGTTGTCGTACTTTTCGGACCAGAACACGACAGCGTGGACCATCTTCGATCGTGGTACATGAAATAAAATCCGTCTCCAACCAGAACCAGCCTTGGAAGCTTAAAGCCAAGAAAAAGTTCGTGAGTTGGAGATATCAATATTCCGATCAGGTCTCGCAGATACAGATCCGACTAGTGATTCCGAATACCCGTTTTCCACGTACCGGGCTACTGAACCGAGAAGACTCTGAAAAGATCACAAATAGCTTTCCCTGCCGTTCACAATTCGGCAAACTTCTGTTATCACTCTCCTGAGTTCAAGTAGAAATGCAGGGAAGATATTGTATACTTTATTGTTGAGTTGCTGAATTGCTGGATATTCAAAGCCCGAACATATTCAAGTCCCCTCGTCTTTCTTATCCATATCCTCGAGACCGAATTAAGTTTCCAGGTTGCTTCGGAGGAGGACCTGCTTTTCTAAAAAGACGAAAAGTAATCCACAGAAACCGAAAGCTATTGGAACTCCCCATCCGACCTTCAAACCTTTCGTCGGAGGTTCTATTTCCGAAAATGTGCTGTGGTACGGCTGGCTCTACACTGACTTCGATCGAACGCATTTTAACTTCCACCCGGTGCGCGATAAGTTAACGTTAACTTAAAGAGATTATATTCAACTTATTAACTCTTTTTGTCGTTAATAGTAATAATAGTATACTAGAACTAAAGAAACTAAATTAATAAGAACTTAATGTAAAATTAAAGTAATATTATTATATTATTAAATAAAATTGATAACTATAAATAAGAGCTTTAAATATAGTTGCTGCTTGCGCGTGGTTAAGCTTAATTAAACTCTTCTACAACACTGACTTTCGCTTCATATAATGGATCGCACAACTGTTGGTGGCCCAACAATAGCACCTGCAGCTGATGCAGATAAGGCATAAGAAAGATATGTTCCTCTCTCTCGGAGAGAACAATATCGCATAAGATAATATCCACAAGTAGCATGTATCCAGAGGATGAAAAATCCTGGACTGTCACTATGCGTACAGCCGTAATTTGAGCTGGTGAATCAGCACTTCCAGCAACGGCGGCACCAATTCCAAAACCCAGCAGACAGAATATCATGAGCCATTTTCTTCCAAGGATGTTGGATAGCTGAGCGAAGGGCGGTTGGAAAACTGTTTGAGCAAGCCATAACAATTTCGCGACCCGTATATATTTCTCGCCGAGTAAGACCTATCATCCAGCTCACAATACGAGGGAGAGCGATAATACAACTGTGCCATTCAGCAGTACAAGAAATAATGTTGAACATATTAATACAATAACGAGCCCAAACGGAGCCAAAACAGAAAGGACTCTCTCGGGGCACGTGGTCATTCTTCTGAAGAAGAAGGGTTTGATTAAGCTCAACCACGCGTAAGCGGTGATTATGTTCAAAGCTCTCATTTATGGTTGATTTCATTGAATAATGTAACGGTGTTGCTTTGATTTTGAGTTGAGTCATTCTTCTGAGTCTGAAAGGTCTCGATTCTTCTTGTGAGCCATCGACTGTTCCATTGCTAAAAAGTCTCAGAGTCGCGATGAAGACAATCCGAAGGCTGAGTTGATTTCGGAAGGATCGAACAAGGGAGACAAAACACAAAGAGACTGATCTGGCTTACAGAATTAGCCGTGAATTGGATTGATCAAAGGAGAACAGAACGAAGCACCAATTCAGAATTCCATGTCGAGGTATGGCCTGATATACAATTGAGACTGTAGCTCGCTAGTGCAAACAATGCTAAGACTTACCTGAGAAAGCTTGATTCGCACGTGACTGCGTCTTTCATCTAGGTCAACCAGTCAAACCGGTGAGTACGAAAATATCGCAACACATACCTGGTATATAAACCATGAAAAACATCTCGGGCACCGAGTGGGCTGACCTGCCGCTAGAGCAGTTCGTCAACCGCATCAACGCTAATCAGCCGGTCAATGAGATTGGGGCGGCCAGAATAAATTGCTAGTGGTTCCGAATCTCTGGGACGACTGAAACATGGGTATGCATCAGTAGGCAAACGTTCACCATAAGAGACGCTGCGCCTAGTTCATTTATTTCAATAATACAAACGCTCTTGGAGATTGAAAAAGTCCGAGGTTTGCCTTCTCAATCTATTCTCATAATCGAGCCAACCAACGTTTCTCAGTAGCGAGCAGGGCGAACCCTTGAAATCTGCCTACATATGCGGAATAGTATTGAAATATGCCGTAGCATGCTTGCAGTGCCTTCCCCTACCAAGGATGATGCAGCCTCTTATCGGCGATCTCTTATTACGTCTGCTGATCGCCAGGTTCTGCGAGCCCCGCAAGATCCACTCAGTCATATCAGGCCACATTCAGTGCTATCATTCGATTTTTACCTTGAAAAAGTGTCCAGATCAACCCTGTATTCTAGTCCGTCGAAAGTGTTTGGTTCAAATCCCCGAATGCTCTCTTCATTATTCAAACCACGAAGAGGCCGTTATTCCCTTGTACAGTACGGAAACCTTAAGGTAAGTTTCCCGTCCACAAATTGCAACATCCTTCGTTGACATTTATTGGTCTGCCTCTAGCCTAATCATTGCCTTTAACCTCTTCTTTACGGCCCTCAAACCCTCGCTGTCCCTACTTTAGCAGCTTTTCAAGTTACATCTATCATGAATCTTCGCTTTTACCTTGGAATTGCAGGCCTAATCTTGCTTATCACTCGTGGTATCTTTTCAAGGACTATCTTAGCGAGTTCAACCATGACCATCCTAGTTGTTGTATTGGGTCACATTCTCTGGAAGGTGGTCGAGTTTCTTAATGTCAACATGCCGTGGGTAGAACGAGCTGCGCAGTCTTAGCCTAACATATTTGAATCAAGAGTGAGATGAGCACATGATATACACGTAATGAGTAGATACTATCAATAATACAGTTTACTTATCTACAAGAGTATAAATAATTCTTCTATTTCCCACAACAATGGTGCATGATCTATCTGAATGCGAAGACCGCACATGTTGTCCACGCCGGCTCCAATGCAGATTTTGTTGATAGTGGCACTCCAATGTGTAGGAATTGATCGATTGAGTTTATGTGCTGTTGTGTATGGTGATGCGACATGGATAGGCATCCGAGGGATGCGTGCCAGCCTTTTCCGTCTGGAATGCCCTCTCGCCCTCGTACGTCTTCACCTCGGTCTTTCCCATCCATCGCGCTGCTCTCGCAAGCAGCCCTTCGTCTGCGATTTGCCTCATGTTCCACTCCTCATAAGCCGGGCGGATGTCAAACGTTCTCGCAGTCATGATCATGACAACACGCATTTCCGTCAGCGATAGCGTCTGCCCAAGGCAGCTCCGTGGGCCCAGCTCAAAAGGGCGGTATGCACCACTGTGAGGGAAGAGTTCATGCCCGGGCTCTACTAACCACCGTTCTGGGAGAAACTCGTTTGCTCGAGGCCACACACGCGGATTAAGGTGTGTCGCTAGATGCAGGTTCATCACTGCTAGGCCGTCGATCGGATATCTTTGACCATCCAGGCCGGTTAAGAACATGCCCGGGAGCCCTTGCCTCATTGTAGCAGCAGGGGGATAGAGTCTCAGAGTTTCTTTGATCACGGCAAGGGTGTAGTTACACCGGTTCAAGAGCGTCGGCTGCTCCGTCACTATGCTTGAGGTCTTGGAGATATCGGTGCCGAAGACCTCATCGTGCTCCCCGCGCATCTTGCTGAGAACCTCGGGATGTTTAAATAGGAGATGAAATGCGAAGACGATGGTGCTGGCCGTCGAGTCGTTCCCCGCGAAGAAAAAGAGGCGGATCTGGTAGCAAGCCACCCTCGCAAAAACATTGTCCAGTGTATCTCTTGCCTTTGAGCTCTTGCCCTTGTTCTCGCGAATATACGCCTCGAGTGCAAAATCTATGACGGACTTAGCCCTTGTGAGTTTCCCTCTTTCTGATTCAATTCCGGCGCTCGTGAATTCCGAGAATCGTGCCTCCAGTTCGTTCTGGATATAAGAGTTAATGATTCTACCAAAGTAGCCTTGTACGAGTGGCCGAAGCGGATTGATTAGCACACGCGGATCCCAAAATGAATGCCAGCGTGTTATATGTCCAAACGCATTTGCGATCACGTGCTCCGAGCGCTGGTGACTGGCATCGACACCCCTTTCGATATTAGATATGATTACGAGCCGAGAGGTATCTGTACTTACAGAGTGACTTGAAGAATCACATCAAAAGTCAAAGAAGTTGTGAGCTCATCGAGGAACACGATGCCTTGGTCCGCGCATTGTTGCAGCTTCTGGCAGAACACTTCTACGGTTTGAACCAGCTCGGGAACGTGCTCGGCAATGCTCACTGCGCTAAATCCTGGATTAAAGAGAGCCCGCCACTTCTTCCACTCGGATCCGTTCGTGGACAGTATACTGGGACCTCCCGTAATGGGTTGAATCATCTTCATGTTCATTTCGGCCTTGGGCAGATCCCATTGTTGACAAAACTGAACAGAGGCTTCTGGGTTGAAAACGCACAATGTCGGAGGAGACGCGGGCCACGTATCGATGAGAAACATTTCCGTGTGAGAAAAGTCACGTGCAATCTCTCGCAAGGCTAAGTTTACACTGGCCAGCGGCGGAAGAAGGTTGGTGTGTTGGAAGAGCACAGTGAGATGCCCGGTAATCCAATTCCATCCCTCTGGCATCGGCTGGTGGTTCGGTCAGTCGCGCATGTCAATTCAAAAAGCAGTCAGCCCTTACCATCCCTTGCCTGCGCAATTCGTTTATACGGCACCGATGTCGATATACTTTCCAGCATGCGTATGTCAGTCCAATAAGCAGAAGAGCTGCCACTGTTTGGATGGAATTTGTCAAGGCCATGACGACGCAATGGAGAGTGGTGTTGGACAATTGATACGTGGTTGACTTCGAATACGGTCTGGCAGTGAATTAAGGTTAGATGCCCCGTGATGTCGCGGAAGATGGACCTTCAAAGGTGAGTAGGTTAACTTGATCAATGGAAATTCAACGCGAAATCAAAGGAATACCGATATGTCGATCATTGAAATCAACCATAAATGAGAGCTTTGAATATAATCCCCGCTTACGCGTGGTTGAGTTTTACTAAACTCTTCTTCTAGATTAACTTGTTCAGCGTTGTACCCGGACGAATTATTCAATGCTTATGGTTGCACTACCTTCAATGATATGGATCACACGGAATAAGCACAACAAGGCATCCCAAGATGCAGTGAGGCACAAGAAAGCAGCCGAACATGCAGCAAGACACAAAGAGGCAGCCGAACATGCAGTGAGGCACAGCGGGGAAGCTGAAGATGCAGCGAGGCACAGCAGGGCACAGCAGGGCACAGCATGGCAGCTGAAAATGCAGAAAGGCAATCAAATACATTGGGCCCCTTATTAATATCTGATGCAACATGCTCTTGTCGATTCACCGCAGCGAAATGGGCCCAGCCGCTGGAAGCTGTCCACGTTTCACGGATTTCAGGGCACCCAGTACACAATCACCTACCAGAATAGCCAGAGCCATGGTTCGGAGATTAAGGCTTTTCATCAGGCAGTTATCACAACTTACCGACCGACCCCAATTGAACATGAATAGGCTCTGGGGCTCCGGTTGGTAGATAATACACTACCTTGGTACACGAAGGAGTAGCCAAGAAGACGCCCACAATGCCCGCCAGTGTTTTCCCAGAAGACTTTTCTAGTCTTGTCTTGACATCTGATGTCAAAGCTGAACGGTCTGTGTATTCTCTAGCCTACATTGCCTTTGCTGTCTTTTGCGCGTCCATTATCCATTATGTATTCGTTGCGATATCATTTTCTAGAACGAGGAGATCTCCGGCCAAGATCAAACGGCCTCCGTTAGTACCTTACGCTCTACCTTGCTTTGGTAGTGTTCCGCTGCTATTTGTATGGAATCCGATCAAGTTCATACTCTCATCCGAGTGAGTCTCGCTAGGAATATTTTGCCTTGGTTGATTCCACTAAATAGGACTTCAGGTATTTTTCCAAAGCAATGCATCCAGTACGGCTACGATTTCTCAACAAGGAATACTACATCAACCAAGGCCCGGCTAACGTAGACGGACTCCTAAGGAATAGCGCCGCATATAATATTTTCGTTCATGCTAGAGTACTACACCGCGTCTTCGGCATACCCATAAGTGCGACACGTGTTTACCATGAGGATAATTCGGGGCCTATGAAAAGACCTTATCCAGATAGCTTCGTCGAGCCGCACAATCGCGTCGAGCATCTACTTCGCACTTCGCACCATCGCTTTTTAGAGGGGCCAGGTCTTGCCCCGTTGTGCAGACGATTCGAAGTCAGTCTTGAGAGACGGTTGCAAGTGCTCGGCTCCGAAACAGGTTGGCAGCAGTGGGATCTCGTCGATATCTTCCAGGAATTTCCGATGCCCGCTATGATCGATTCGGTGTACGGCGAGGCATTTCTCGAGCAAAACCCGAGGTTCGTCTCGGATTTTTGGGTTATCGATAGGAATGTCAACAAGCTATTGGCTTTTGCACCGAGGTTCTTCGTGACTGCCGTCTATGATGCAAGGACCAGATGCTTGACGGCGTTGAGAGAATGGCGCGCCTGCGCAAGGGAGCGCTTTGAACCAACGTCAATTGATGCCAATGGTGATGACCCATACTGGGGAACCAGGTTCAACCGAGACAGAGACGTCATGTTCAGACAAATGAAGGGCTTTGATGCTGATGCGATTGCTTCTCACGACCTTGCATTTGTCTGGGGGTAAGCATGCATTCATCCGTTCTCTACATTTTGCTTACTCCTACCAGAGCGAATACCAATACTATCACTACTGCGCTATGGTGTGCTATTCATGTCTTTCGAGATCCCGAGCTTCTCGCAGAAGTGAGACAGCACGTCGAGCAATGCGTCACCAGAAACGCCCAAGACGCAGCCGTCAAGTTCGACACTGATAGCATCATTCATAAGCCGCTTCTTCTTGCCGTGTACGCGGAGGTTTTGAGATTACATGTCCATGGAATCATCGTTCGTTTCCCGAGGCGAGAAGACGTCAGAATTAATGAGTGGACCATACCAAAGGGGCATACCATCTTCACGTCGTCGACCACAGCTCACATGAACCCCGCCATCTGGTGTGCGGAAGACAGAGGAGGTCATCCAGCCGATAAGTTTTATCCTGAGAGATTTCTGAAGCGTGGAGAACACGGTTCATTGGAATTCTCGCTCGTAGGGACACAAGGCTCTTGGATACCGTTCGGGGGCGGCCTCAATCCATGCCCTGGTCGTCATTTTGCAAAAATACTTATACTTGTTACTCTGGCCTCACTTGTCGCTATGTTCGACGTGGATATTCTTGCTGATGAGGGAAGCATGGAGATGAGCTGGAGGATGGCGGACTTCGGTTTTGGAACGGTAAGGCCGATTGGCAAGATACCAGTGAGACTTAGGCGCAGGAACATACATGTATGAATCGAATACGCGTGGTATATTTTGGACACAAGCTATACAGCATTACTCTGCTAGGTATTCGTTTTATCTACAATCCTATGGAATGATTCAGATTGCCAAACCTTGCTGTACTGATCTCTTAATTGAATCTCACTCCCATCTTCTTACTCAAATCCAGCCTCTATCATGTATGATGGTATTGAGCACGTTCAAACCATTTGACAAATTTTAGACGAGGTTGTGAGTATTCAGAACGGGAGTTGGCCTCTCAAGTTGCTCATTTGTCTAGTCTTCTGTATCAGCCTTACTCTGATCGAGGGCATTCTCGGCCAGCGCGGAGATTCCCACAACTCACCTCATCTGGATGGCTTCCTAGCCCATCTGCACTCGGGGTTCTTGAACCGCCCGGAAAACTCAATTTGTTCCCCTTATCACTCGCCTTAAACTGATGATACACCTCAAGCGGATCAAGGATAGACTCGTTTGCGGTTGAGTCGTACGTCGTGTGCCCTGGCTCGCGGCCATGACGACGAATGAATGTACGTAGACCGTGAAGCGTACCGCCTGTCGCCGAGATGGCGAGCTTTTCATTTCCTTCTCTCTCACTACTTCGCGGCCAGGGGCTGTCATTGGATTTTTTCTTGCCGAACCATGAATAGATGCGATCGTAGAACCGCGTATTTTGCTCGGAGCTTGTCCAGTTCCTAGCAAGGGTATGGCCACTCGTGCCATTGCTAAATACGGCGCGAAAGGCAGTCAGGCCGCCCATGAGGACTGCGGTGCTGGCCTCAAGGTGGAGCCAAAGTACCGTCCAAGGAAGCTGGAAGGTGAGTCTTCCGGTGGAGTCTCGGTATGTCCCGCCGCATTCCCGGACAATCGCAAATGCAATCATGAAGACGTTGAGGCAGAGGAAAAAGAGGATGCGGAGCTTTTGACCGAGGCGTAATGTGGAGTGGCGTAAGAGAGCGATGGGGATTGAGACAATCATGAGGTCGCTCAAAATATCGCCCAGACAAGTGGCGCTTCCAACGGCCATGATGTATTTTGGGTAAGGAAAGCATTTGGCTGCTCATATATCAGTCTATGCAATAAACTTGCGGGGACCGGTTTTGGGAACACGTACTCGTATGCACACCACAAATCGCCAAATTCTCCAGAACATTGAACAGCCAAGAACATATGGTGAAAATTACGACAAACCACCAATAACGGTCTAACTTCCGCGAGATACCCCTTTTAAGGACCCGGAACAACACAAGGAATGAAAATTTAACGGCGTAAGTTGCCGACCAGGCAAAACACAAAAAGACATTCTGCCATGTCAAGATACTTTTTAGGCCAAGAATTTCCGATTGAGTGAACAGTATTAGACTTGAAGGGTTCAAGGTGATCAATTCGTAAACGTAGAGATCCTGACACTCGCGGTACACTATTACGGTATCAACAACTAAGAAAGATGCGGCTAAAATAACCAAGAAATCGTCGACGAAGAACTTTCTATGGCGCCGGAGTTGTAAATAGATGCGGAAGGTTACGGAGAGAATGGCAATGCCGGTGAAAACTGCTGTGAGTGTCTTCATCCCATTAGCCTCAAGCCCAAAGTATAGGAGCAGTACTCGGAAGACTCGTGTATTCACCTGAGTTGTCAAATTGTCCACATTTCCCGCATGATCCATCATCCCTTGGCGCTGGGAATTGTAGGGAAGCTCGGTCGGAAGATCTGCTAGGTCCATGATTGAAGATATTATGAGCGGTCGACCTGGTGAACGTATTTAATAAAGTTGGTTTGAATCTGAGGCTTCGAAGAAAACATAGGCAATAGCCAACGGCCGAATAGCTAAATATAAAAGAACAGTGCAGAACATGAATGTGGGTGAGTGCAGGCATTTCCAAAATTAGTAAGAAAGGCGCTGTGCCGCCGTCTACGTGGGGGCCATGGAGGACTGTGCGACCGTTCGCTTCTCACCATCCGTCCAACCGTCAGTCTAACCCTTTTTATTGATTGCTGCTGTGTTCCCACGTAATTAATTCCCGGTCTTTAACATAAAGTATGGCCTCATTCCAGCGCCTGAAATATATTCGCTCCCCACCACGGTCTCTACAACGACAAGCTGGGAAACATAATGGCCCCCTTCGAAAACAGCAACATCCTTGGCACAGTACTCGTTACCGGAGGCAGCGGCTTTCTTGGCTCTCACGTCGTCGAGGCCCTCACCAGGGAATCAAACTGCACTGTCGTCACCATCAGCCGGAATCCATCCCGATACCGCACACCGCCGAAGGTCACCTGCGAAGCCTGCGATCTGAGCCACCATTCTGATGTTGAAAAGGTCTTGGAGAGGCTCCAGCCGACCGTCATTGTACACACAGTCGCGGCCGACCCCTTTGCCGGTCGCGACGCGCACCTTAAGGCCTACGAGGATACGGAAAATCTTCTCAATCTCGCTCTTAAATCGCGGTCTGTGAAGGCTCTGGTCTACACGGGCTCAACAGAGGCCGTTTCCAATTCCTCAGGGCTGCGCCAACAGCCGCTTGTCGAGACAGATGCAGTTCTCACAACGCTCGACTCTGGTCCTACGTGGTACGCTCGGACCAAAGGCGCTTCTGACGCTCTAATCCTGGCTTCAAACAAACGTCGGGACTCCAACAAAGGCGACTTCAGCGACCAGCTCGCCACAGCCGTGCTGCGCCTACCCGGAGTATACGGACCTCGAGATTCCATTGCTTCTGGACTGTTAAAAGCAGTCAATACACTGGCAACGCGAATTCAGTTCGGCCCCAATAGGGCGGTGCATGAATGGGTGTATGTGGAGAGTGCAGCACACGCACATGTATTGGCCGCGAAAGCGCTGCTAGCAGACATGCGAAATGACGACAAGCGAGTGGACGGCGAAGCCTTCTTCATTACCGACGGGGCTCCCATCAGGTTTTGGGACTTCACACGAAGACTATGGGCATGCGCCGGTGACAGGTATACCGCAGGTAACAGAATGGTGATCATCATTCCCTGGGCAGTCGTCGTAGCGATTGCAGCGATGAGCGAATGGGTATGCTGGGTCCTCACCCTTGGGAATGGGCTGCCGGCATTTAGCCGTCATCATGTCCACTACATGAAGGAGGGCTCGAGACTTGATATGAGCAGGGCGGCGCAGCGGCTGGGATACAAGCCTTTGGTTGACACGGAAGAGGGCATCCAACGCACACTCGAGTGGGTTCGGCAGAAGAAAACGGAGGGCTGATGGGGCGAAATGAGCTGTGCCGCATCCGGACCGCGTTGAATGTTGAGGTGGCATCATATTCAGGCAAACGTTGAGCAGGAAAGAGGCACAGCGGCCAGGCTTTTATATTCCTAGTACCGCATGATCTGACGCAAATACTCTTCGTCAAGGACAGGGGTTCTCGAGCTATCAACAGGGAACAGAATATCATGCAACCATCAAACATCTGCGTGTAGCCAATCATTCTGGGAAGCCAGTAATGCGGCCAGGGTTGGACATTCAACTTAAACCATCTCCTGATCTAGACGGAATGAGATAATTTTCGTTGGACGTATTACCGACTGTGCGACTCGCTTCAAATGCTCCCTATTTTCAGTCACTTAAATACAGATGAAAAGAGGAGCACCAAATGTGAATGGCTGGCACTCAATTTTCAGCCAATCAGGCGGCCAGAACATATTCGCAGGTCCAACCCATGAAACATAATCTAACCAACTTCACTTTCATCTTCACCTTCACATCCTCAAGCTCGACCATCAACTATGGAGCCCGCTGAACACACACCGGGACTCTATCAAGAGCCGCAGAATGAGCTCCCGGCGCACCTCGAAGATGAATCGGCGGTCCGCAAAGACTGGCGCTTCTGGGTCGTCTTCCTCTCATGCTGCCTGCTCGCAATGATTGTCTCGCTCGATGGCACCGTCATCACCATCGCCCTCCCGCGCATAGCTAATGAACTACAAGCCGGTCCTCTATTCGTCTGGATGGCAAATTCCTTCTGGATCGCCGGCACCGTCTTCCAGCCCCTCTGCGCGCAGCTCTCCGACATCTTCGGCCGCAAAATACCAATCCTCGCCTCCCTCGCCATCTTCTTCGTCGGTGGCGCGCTCGCCGGCAGCGCAAACAGCAGTGCGAGTCTCATTGCCGGCCGTGCAGTGCAAGGCTTGGGCGGTGGCGGCATCATGCTGCTCATGGAAATCATTACCTGCGACATCGTGACTCTCCGCGATCGTGGTAAATACCTGTCCATTGTGCTCTCCATCGCTGCCTTTGGTGCTATGCTTGGCCCTCCTGTCGGGGGGGCCATCGTCGATAAGAATTGGCGTTGGGCATTCTACATGAATCTTCCTATTGCCGGCACCGTCTTTATTATCATGTCCCTCTTCATGCGCTTGCGATATACCAAGGAGCCTACATGGTCGAGCGCACTATGTAAAGTTGACTGGATTGGAAGTGCCATAATCTTTGGTGGCGCCATATCAGCGCTTCTTTTGGGTTTATTCTTTGGCGGCATCACGTTCCCTTGGAGCTCATGGCATGTCATTGTCCCTCTGGTCCTCGGCGCTCTTGGCTGGCTTGTCTTCCAACTTTACGAGAACTCGCACTTCTGCGGCAATCCCTCGGTTCCGCGCTATCTCTTCGGAAACAGGACCTCGGTGTCAGGGTTTGCTATGGCCTTCGTTCTCTCAATACTCACGACGTGGTTCGCCTTTGAATGGTCGGCCTATTTCCAAGGCGTGCTCGGCGCCTCGCCGCTCAGAGCCGGCATCGACTATCTCGTCCTGCAGTGCTTTGTGATCCCAACCGCCGGCATCGCGGGCTTTCTTCTCACAAAAACGGGGCACTATCGCTTACTCCAATTGGCCGGGTTCATCCTTCTTACTCTCGGGCCAGGCCTCAATATCCTGCTGGCCCCTGGGACCACTACCGTGGAATGGGTCGTCTTCATTGCCATCAACGCCATTGGCCTCGGACTCGTCCTCCCAACAACTCTGCCAGCTATCCTTGCGTCACTACCGGAAAAGGACGTCGCAGTGGCCACGGGCATGTATTCCTTCCTGCGCAGCTTCGGATTTATTTGGGGGGCGACGATCCCTAGCATTATCTTCAATGCCTCGTTTGACGAATTTTCGGGGCAGATCAGCGACGAGGCCGTGCGAAAGCGCCTGAGCTACGGTTTGGCGTATCAATACATAAGCGGCGACTTCATCAAGTCCTTGCCAGGGCCGGTGCGGGATGAAGTTGTGTATGTGTATGCGAAAAGCTTACGGGTTGGCTGGGAAGTTGCTGCTGCCTTCGGGTTTGTAGGGATTCTGTTGGTCTTTGTAGAAAAGCATGTGCCGCTGCGAACGAAGCTAGATACGCAGTATGGCTTGGAACCTAATATTAATAGAGATACACAATTAACCTAATAAGTACAACCTAATAGTAGCTACTCTTTCTACACTCTTAATTATATTTAATCTATTTCTAACCTATTTTTATCTATTATTTTACTATTTTTTAGTAGATTTATATATAAGAAAATATTAAATACTAGTAAGTTAAAATTT